>DWKL01002833.1:0-12203 GCA_018249415.1 Phareas burnsi | reverse complement strand
ATCTGTATAACAATAAATCGGATCAAGGAAATTGTCATTTACTTCTGGCCACCCCACCTACTTCTGTAATAATAGTTAATTGCAAATCTTACAACGCTTCATGTGTGGGCACAAGTTTTAAACGGTTTTGTTTAGCTTGACTTTGGTGCGTCAAATACAGGGGTCCGAATGCCCCCCCCCCCTCTCCCTTCTCTCGATCGACTGACCTCAAATTCTAGTTCTGATGACGATACAATTATGTTTATACAGTATTACTGTGACCGCGAGCCGGCGATGCATCCGCCGCATACGAGCGATTGACTGGAGACGGCCCAAGGTGGACGCGCCCCACGATTTCATTTTAATCCGATCGATGCCACTTTTAATATGCGACAAAGGGGATGACGTGACATTAGTTTATTAAGAAATAATACAGGACACGCAACTTAATTTATTCAACTTAATTACGAAATAACAACAGGAGATTAAGTTTAAACTTTTTATTCATGTTCGAAGTAAACTAGCATGCGGGATACTGATGCGGGGTGGTCGCTGCAGCACGCCGACACCCACATGTGGGCCCGGACAGAACTGAAGCGCTATCTAGCGAGCGGTATTAATGTTAGGTGAGATGAAAGCTTTTCTACGAAAATGTTCCCGATGTGTATTTTGTAACCTTATATATTACATTCCCCCTCGCCGAACCCCGCGGACAGCTGCATTGCTTGGCGCGCCTCGTTATAAATCGTACTTATGGTTCGAGGCGTTCGTCTTGACGAGCCAAAACCCATCGATCACCTGCCCGTCGAGGTCCGCTGACACCTGGAAAATATACAAATACAACAGAAGTAACAAACGTAGCCCAACAGTCTATCCGACACCCAGGGCGTACGCTGCAGTGGGCTGCGTCTCACGCGGGTACACGCGCGAGCAGCGCCGCCCGCGTCGCGCGTGTTTCAGCTCATGTCACCTCAACTTCAAAAACTTGGTTACGGATTCTCCACTCGGCGACCCGGTCGGCACGAACGGGCACGCATTACTGTACACGCTCGCGGCGCTGCGGGCGCGGCGGGCCCCGGGCGCGGCGGGCCCCGGGCCCGGAGCGGACACCCCCTCCGTGCACCCGCCCGAGTTTTAGCATAACCATATGTCCTGCGGTAGACCGGCGAGGAACCTCCGGACCTATATCTGTCTTATGACAGCAGGTTTAATGTGCCGCTGTGTTCCGGTTCGAAGGGAAAGACTGACACGGGGAGTTGTAGCTTAGTGCTCGGGAACAGTGACGCATCTACGTCCAGCTCCATGTAGAACTATAATTCTATCCGGGCTCGAGTACAGATGTCCGTGGGCGGCGGTGCCCACTCGCGGCCGGGCGGACTGCGCGTTGTCTGCTGCTTCTGCGCTTCAAAATAAGAAGTTAGTAATTTCCACTTAATTTAATGAAACTACCTAAATCCCACTACAATATAAAGTAACTGCAACTCGAAAAAGCTTTTTGATTCCAGGTATTCTGAGAATAGTGTTTTCTCTCATATTGCTTTTAACTTGCTCTTTATGTAATTTTAAAATACAAATCAAAGAAAAAAATTCATACACTTCGCAATAATATCGCTCGCTATATAATATCTCAATAGTTACAATCTTTATGCCATACGGTTGGTTAATAGCGAAAAAATCTAATAAATTTGATAGGTGATAGAACTATAGTCCGCCTGGGGAGGTGCCGCCGCTGCCCTTATAATCCGCCGTGAAGCAGTTTTTGTTTCGGTTGGAAAGGCGCGGTCGCCGGGAACAATAACTGCGAGGCGACCATCTCGGCCCTCGGGAGTGGTGACGTACGTACGACCTCAAATAGAATTTCGGCTACAGACACCACTTGACATCAGGTGGCCTGCACGCAAACGAGCTACTCATTAAATGTATATAAAACAAAATGGCGCCCTGAAGCAGCGCAGTCCGTCGCTCACCTGTTCAATGTTGATGTGAGTTTTGTTGTAAGCTTTGAAGCGCGTGTAACCGTAGTCCTGCGACCGGAACGCCGACCACTTGAATGCGTCACCTGTAAAAACCCCGGGACAACACTACCGTCCTTAACACAGCTACATGCTGAAACCACTTTTCGATTTGTGGCCACAAAAGAGGGTAATTGTTAAAAATTACTCTTACTTAACCTATTGACTGCGGCAAACACCTGTCGTGTGTTACTGCTCGCGCCACCTGTTGCGTCGCGCGCCGCACGGGTGGATCGTTTCGAATATTAGCAGCCGCAGTCAACGTGTTAACTAGACGCCATGTGCAAGGTTGAGGTATCAAAAATAAATTAACAGAGCGCTTTCAAATAGGAAAACTTAATTCGTATTTTATTGATTACAAAAATTTCAAAATATCTCATCTTTATTTTATGTGAGGAGAGGAGACAGATACCCGCATGTGACTCCAAGCTGGACTGAATCCGTACTTGAGGTCGTACGTAGATGTGTTAAAACTCCTGAGGACTTAGACGGTCGCCTCGCTATAAGTGTGCCCGACAGCCGCACCTCCGACTGAAGCGAGAATTGCTTCCCGGCGGGTTGCGAGGGCGGCGGTGATGCATCCCCAGTCGAATAACTATAACATATTAACACTTATATTGTTTGTGGTATAAATATACAAAATATCGGTGCTGCATTCTGACTTGAAGAGCGATAAGAACTGTCCACTGTCCACTTGTCATTGCTAGGCACGGGTCTTCTCGCTAAATGAAAAGGATTAAACTTGGTCCACGCTGGCTAAATCGGGAATTTGTGAATTTCACACAGAATTAACAATTTTGTGAAAATTTGGTATGTAGCTCCCCTCGCGACGTTTCCCTTCACGCACGTGACAATTAATTTTAATAGATACCCACATAACTTGGAAAAGACAGTCGCGCATGGGACTCGGAATCCTGGCTATCGGCGTCACTACTAATATAAAAGGTATAAAAACCCGCGTCGTCCTGGGCGCACGAAGGCCGGCAGTCGACCTGGGATAATGTTTCCAGGGTCCGGGTGAGAGATTTGTGATAAGTGAGGGGATAATTGTGAGTGGATGGTAATACATACGGAGTGATTAAGCAACTTCCAACAGAATTACGCAAAGAGAAGTCACAATTACATCACAATACTAACGTCTAAAGTGATCCCGGCCCTCCTGGCTGCCCGCTGACCCCGTCACCAAGTGGACGGGCGCCCTGCGAATATAACAATTAAATCAATTATTTTTTATAAAAACAATTCATAGTTTCGACGAACGCACAAAATAAATTCCCATACAAAATTAAAAATTTTGCTTTTTCGGTTGTTCCTTTGGGTTTTTGCAAATTTCCTTTTCTCTTAAACCACCCCAAACAAAGCAAAAAAATATTCAAAGCGGTCGGCAATTAATTTTTATATATATAGAAGTATTAAGAATAACCCAAGCTTTTTTTTATGTGAGAAAAGTAGCAAACGAGCATGCAGGCCTCCGGATAACCCGTTGACTGTGGCAAACACACACGTCGTGTTTAATTGCCCGCGTCGCGCTCAGCTCGGCGTGCGGCTCGCACGCATACGGTGTGTTGCATTTAAACACTTGCTGACAAAAAAACACGCCAGGCGTGTGCGGGCGCACGGATGGCTCGCCAATTTAAGTTTAAGTGGTCAATGTAGCCCGTAGACATCCATCTCTAACTCTCAACGGGTCTGAAGTCCTATTTGAGGTCGTACGTAGAAGCGGTACTGCACACGAGGATTCACACGATCGCTTCGCTGTAAGTGCAAGTTGTCGGCGACCACACCTCTTCAACCGAAACACAAATATTGCTTCACGGTCGATTACGAGAGCGGCGGTGGTACCACCCCGAACGGTTTACATTTCTATCGCCTATTTATTATGTAACAACAATATCTTCATCGTCATCATCTCCGCCATTATAGTGCGCCGGCGCAGTCGATGTAAGACTTCTCTTTGCTGGGACAGTTAATACTGGGGTACAAATATGCGTCTTCCTTAACTCGCTCCCCCTTTCTCTTCCACGCTCCCTCAATGCCCTCCTTATCTCCCTCTTTAGTAAAACTTTAATATTACGGTCTATGCGACCGACCGTGCCAAAGATTCTTTCCAATAAAAGCAATCACCGAAATCGGTTCACAGCTCGCGGCGACGCCGCGCAACACGTGCGATAAGATTCAGATAATTTCTCTGTATTATTTCAACCGTTCAATTTAACTCCGCCCGATTTAAACGGAATGTATCTGTGTGTATCAAAGTACCGATCTTGAGATTTAATTTACAACCGCTCCTACATCCCGGGGTCATTTGGAGTTTTGCACGCGACAATACAATCACTTCACGACTATGACCAGGCATTTGTGTCACGTTGTCTGGTCCTTTGAGGTCGTCCGGTAGAGATCGCCTATTAGCGATAAGACCGCCTTTTGTATACTTTTCTCTTTATTGTATTTTTTCATTGTTTGGTGTGCAATATAAAGTTCTTGTATCGTATTGTATTCTCGTAGAAGTCCACCATAGAGCTACAGCCGCAGCGGCGCGTCCGGTAGCGACAATGTCCAGAAAGATTTTTCAGTTTTTTGTAACTATGACTTTCAACTTATTTTAAATCTGTTATTAAAATGCATTAACCGAAGTCAGCACGGCCCCCGCCTCCGCCGAGTGTCGCGCGACACCACGTTCGCACGGAAGGATGCGTGGTGAAGGAGACTCCGGGCTGCCGAGTTGGGTGTCCGGGGACAGACGCGCGCGGACACGAATTTTCGTACGTTATGTGCGATGTCGTGAATAAATGTCGCTCGCTTAGACGGCGACGGAAACATTGTGAACATTCCTATACACCTACCTGGACGCCCGGGAGGTTCCCATGATGTACTCGACGGTGTGTGGGGTCACCGACCTGCGCTTGGGGTACTGAGCTGATTTTTATTCCGAGAGGGGGCGCGCCCGGCGGCGGTGCGCTGCGCCGGAACCGTGCCGTGGTGCGGGCGCGCCGACGCGTGGCCGCCGGTGACTGCCACACGTCGGGGTGGCAGTGTCCACGGTTCCAAAGATTGAGGGATGAACTTGGATGTTCAAGCATCTTAATAATAACGCAAATATAATGTATACAGACGGCTGCCCGTCACCCCACAACGTGAGGTCTATTAGGATCCAAATAAATAGTATTTGTTTAACGGTCGGTTACAGATTTCCGTGGGCGGCAATGGCCACTACCCCCCAGATGGGCTGCATCATGCTCTGTTGCTACGTTTATGCCATAAAAAATCACCTCATTCCATTCGCATACTCTCGAATGTCGCGTTCGATCCAATCCGAGACGGGTTATGAACTATGAAATAAATAAAAAAAATAATTAAAAAATGCCATTTTATTAAAATCAAACAAAGTACAGTCTAAACATGTAAACGGTTCATACGACGATGTAAACATTATACAATAAAACATTCTATCGATAAAGTCGGCAGCCGGAGCCGGCCGCGCAGTATCCACACGGATCGACACGCGGACAGTTGCTCCGGGACGTCTTTCATCAAACGATTCCTACCTTTTAATATTAATATGACACTGTGATATATTTTATTTATTTAATTAATTAACTTAAGAAATCTAAAAGTAATGATATATTTCATCTAAATATCACTGATAAGTCATCTTTGGAAGGCGTTCCGCGAGCGGAGGGCGATAGTCCGGGGGCGGAGCCCGCGGCTCACGGCGCGTACGGCGCGTGGCGGCGCTTCACCAGCCACATGGAGTCTATCACTCGCCCTTGCAAGTCCACATCCACCTGCAATTAAAAATGATTATAGTTTACGTGTAAAACGGCGCGTGTTGCGGTGTTCGGGGGGGGGGGGGGTCCGACGCACTTATTAAATCAAATCATTTATTTACAAGAACACCAGTTACAAACAAGTTCTTAATATTATCAAATAATTCTAAACGTTCTGTCTAAAAGGGCGTGCAAATATAAGAGTACCTATGTCAAAAAATAATAATTTAATATATTTAATTAAGTTCATAATAATATTAATTTTACACATTTTTTTATAAAAAAAACGCCATTATATTCCTTAATTCCTTAAAAGCACCGCCCCGTCGCCAGACGCGACGGGGCGGGGCGCGGGGCGCGGCGCGCGGTACCTGTTCGATGTACAGGTGCGTCCCGTTGTAGGCCTTGAAGCGCGTGTACCCGTAGTCGCTGGAGCGGAAGGCCGACCAGGCGGGCGGCCGCGCTGCCGACAACGGCACGTTTAGGCGACTCATTCTAAAACACTCAAGATCAAAATAACGAACAAAAACCTTAAACTCAACTCGATGACTGCAGCAAACGTACATGTCGTGTTTTACCGTCCGCGCCACCCGTGCGGCTCGCCCGCGTACGGTGTGTCACATTTAAACCTACGCAACGCTGCGGGCGAACACGCCTGCTGTTTTCGCCGGCGCTACGCCAGAGCGGGACGACACGAACGTCGTCCCGCTCTAGCAAAAAAACACACCAGGCGTGGCGGCCGGGTGCGCCCCCGGACTGCGGGAACACTCCGAGCCGCACGGGTTGCTGCGATCGAACATTAGCGCCGCAATCGAGGTGTTAAACGGCCGGAATCGATTATGAACAATGACTGAATTCGTTTAAATAATTAAATCTGTTTCGAATAACCAAACTTGTTTATAATAACCTAGCCTGTTCATGTATCTCGACTTGTTCAAATAACTCGGTTAAATAATTAAACTTGTTTAAAACGAAGCTTCAGAGCCAGGTTGCTACTTACGCACGAACTTGTCGGTGTCCTCCTGGCAGCCGGCCGAGCCCGTCACCACGTGCACGGGCGCCCTGGAACGCAACACATGGACACGACAATGTCTACACATCGCTGACAGCCCCGTCTACATCTAACCGCAACAAAATATGAATCGATACAAGGTCCTTTCACCGGAAACAGAGGCGGCACTTCGGTTAAGTGTTAGGATCCAACGCGTCCTCTGCGTGACGAAACTGCAACCGAGTAGCGGCCCGCAACTCCAACCGGCTCGAGCTCGGAATTGTGTGCGGGAGTGTCTTATGGACGCCAGGTGCTTGCGAATGATTTAAAAAAATGGCTGCCTTTATAAATCGATGCATTTACATACTTTTGTGTACATTACATTAATTATTTATTAAAATGGTCAATCGATTATCGAATTGTGTATTTAAATACTGCGCCGTCGTCATGTAATCATTCTCAAAACGATGGTAACCCGTGGAGCGCGGCCGCACGCCCCGCCCGCCGCGGTGCACGCTATCAAGATCATATAACGGCGGCGCTGTAGCTAAGTACACGATTCGATTATCGATTGACTATTTTAATAAATAATAAATGTAATGTAATGTACACAAAAGTATGTAAATGCATTGATTTATAAAGGCAGCACACCGGCTGTTAAATGATTGTTAGCGCGCGAGGACGAGGCAAAAAATATATAAAAATTATTAGAAATCACAAAAACAGGATTTTTTTTAATTTGCCATTGCCAACATTCACATAGAATTTTAATTGTGTAACGGATACCCACGATGTGCGATTTTTAATTGCCTATATTTCGACCCAGCTCACGGCGAAACCGCGGTAGCGGGGAGAAACTATTGCCAGGCACTGGTGGTGGATTGGTCTGCCTGCCCTCCGGCTACTTCCCGTCCCACGACACGCCACACTGGCCGCATCTCCACGCACCGAACTTTGCACTGTGTGCGATTCGCACAGACTGCACCCCGCGAGTGCCCGCTGCACGATTAAAATGAATAATTACCCCGATAATATTAGCTGAGAATCTTATATTCACATAGAGTGTATTCAAACGTGTTTTAATAAAATAAAAAAAATAATATGACTGGTTAATGGATGAACAAGACGCGACTAGTCCTGTGTGAATAAAAAAAAACTCCGTATTGATCACTGAGTTTTTTTTGTGTAATTTATAAGACGGAATCATGAGAACAGTGAAAGTGGGCGGAAACAAAACGGAATTTTGATGTAATTAAGCAAACAGGGTTTACCTTCAGTTTTGGAAATTGCCGAAATATACGCAATAAGACTTCTCATCACTGCACCGTCCGGTTCCGCGGGTTCGGCTCGAGCCGTCCGTACAAAACGCGGAACAGCAAAGCCGTTCGATTAATTTGATGTATCGCAGCAAACGAGCACGCGGCGGGCGCGCCCGGCACCGTCCCCGGGGTGCGCGTCCCTTACGCATGCGTCTGGCATGGCATGCCCCGGGGCAATGGGACGCTTATTTTGTCTTACCGCTTAAATGGAAGCTAGGGCTGAACCACGAAGAGCCACGCTGAGCCTTCGATTCTATTAGGAGTCAATTAAGGATGTCCGTGGCCGGCCGTACCCACTTACTATTTTTATGTAAAAAGAGTAGCAAATTTAACCTCGCTCGAGTGAACCCGGCAACCGCACGTCTCCGGCCGAAACACAAGAATTGCTTCTCGCTTTGCTCGGGTACCTGCACAATTTGCTCCGATAACTTCAAACCGTGAAGGCAATAATAATCATAACATTTTGATAGGTGGGAGGGATACAGTTCCTCCGGGGAAGTACCACCGCCGTCGGCATATTCCGCCGAAGCAGTTTTTGCGCTTCAGTTGGCGAGGTGCGGTCGCCGCGCGCGCTTGCAGCGAGGCGACCATCTGTGAATGTGGCGCATCTATGTTCGAGCTCGGACAGAATCGAACAGACAGTCAGATGGCCGACACGTTCGTTTGATAGTAATAAAAAAAACCATATTTCTCTTAGGAGCCTGGCTCCACCGGAGAGTGTCGCTCACCCCGGGTCGACGTACGGCGCGTCGTAGGAGCCGTTGTAGACGCGCTGGTCGTACAGCGGCCACGTGCGCTCGTACGAGTGCTCGTGCGCCCACACCACCAGGTCCACGCCGAACTCCTTCAGCAGCGGCTCCAGACCTTGCGGGGGCGCATGAAACGTTCATGTTAGCTGAACTGTAGAATGTGAGTTATGATGCAAATTTTGAATAGATATCGCTCCAAAATATTTCAAATATTGTCTAAAATTTGTCAGTGGGAACTTTACTGCACATTTTCTAAATATTTAATTTATTCTGTATTTCGACGTTGTTTGTTTATCGAATAAAGATAAAATTAATAAAAATATTAATAGCGATAGCCTAATAGTTAAAATTGCTTCGCACGTTGCACGTCCGGGGTTCGAACCCGCTCGCACCTCTGATTTTTCGAAGTTATGAGCGTCGAGCAATTGAATGATAATCCCCAAAGACTCACTGTACAGGCCGAGGAACGGCAGCCCCTTGCGCGTGTACTCCACGCTGCAGTCGATGTCGTCCGAGTTGCTGCAGTACATGGGGCGGTGGCCGAACAGCACGATCCACGGCCGCCGCGCCCTGCAACCCACACCGGCGACCACTCGTCACTGAGCCCCACGCTAGCCAGCTCCCACTACCCGGACGCGGCTACAAGGAGCAAACCCTATCGCAGCGAAACACTGAAGATGTCCGCCCGGTGGGCACGAATAGATAATGTTTCCACAGACGACTCTCTCATATAAGGTACAGCCACGTTGGAGCCGAGTCGACCCTCCCCCGGTGTTATAACCACAACCGAAGTAACAAACTCTTAATAGACCATTTTTTATAAGAAAAAGTGTAATTCGCCGGAGATTGGAATAAAAACTGTGATCCAAACGGCTAAAACAAACGCCCGCATGCGTGCCCGCCGCGGCTCCTGTTACGGCCCAGTGCCCACTACAGAGGAAGACCTGAAGCATACTCCATCACGCTGCTGCGATGCGGACTGTTGAAGGGCGACACGGGGTAGGGGTTGATACATAACGGATATTTTCGAGCCGTCTAGAAAGCCTTCGATAAGATTTAACTAGAAGTTTTAGATTTACGTTATATCAGAAATCTTATGACCCAATTATTTATCGGCTATTTCGTAATCCTAACCCGAGTGGCCGCCGGTGCTGGGGAGCAATGAGGCTTGGAGACGGTGCGGGGGGAGGGGGGGGGGTTGGGACGGTAAGTGCAGGCTTAGGTAATAACAGGGAATTGGGGATTAGAGAATAGGGGACAACATCCACCTCATATTCCTCCATTTTTGTTTTAATGGGAGGATCTAATGGCGGTACTACGGGGGATAGAGCGTAGCTTGGCGGGGTGGTCGCGGGGAACTCACCACAGCCGTACTGCGGCAAGCCGACGCGGTTGGGCAGGTAGTTGTCCCAGCAGTCGTCGCCCGCGTCGCTGCAGTACATGGGGCGGTGACCGAACAACACGAGCCACGGCCGCCGCCGCCTGCGGGCCGGGCGCCCCAGGTACATGGGGAAACGAACGATATAAAACGGTCACGGAAATGGAATGGAAATAGATATGTTATCGACCTCTAATTCCTTCGCGCCCGCTTTAGCCATTGCATCCCCCGCTGCTGCGCACGCGTCGGTACGCATGGAAACGAAAGCCCCACAAGGCAACAGCGCCCACGAGAGACGCCGCCACGAGACGTACTCACATATTCACAATCGCGCAGCTGGGCACTCATCGCGGAGGCATGGTGTCATCACTACTTGAAGTGGCCACAGAGAACTTGAACTATTTTAGAAAAACGGCTAAATTTGTACGATTTATTTGATTAGCTCGTTACGGCAGTTTAGACACAACCCGCCGAGTGTCGGGTGCAAGCACCACGCCGCGGCGGGGCGCGGGGGCACGCGGGGAACGAAGCTAACATGATGTCTCTCGACGTTTTTGTTATAATACCACATTTGTGAACCACCACTTATAATACCACTGTTGTGAACTTTGAAATTACCAAATTTCAAAGGGCCCCCCCTCGCGTGGCGACCGTAAAACCGAACAATAATTTTGTCAGGACTTGCCGCACGCAGCATACATTTTGTAGCAACGCAATTGTTGTATTACTTAGGGGCGATTTTCGCTTAGCAAAATATGTTTTGAAATGAAAGCGTGTCGCCTTGACCAGTTTTATTGCGACTGGTTTTTAAAATCATAAACACCTTGTTATATGCACAAACAATATCTACCGAACAGCGATGACGTAGTAACGCCCGCTCGCTTGCTGTAACAGGGAAGGAAAACAACTCGTAGCACCGACGCGCCTGTGAGTTGTCTAGGAAATTCTCAAAGATGTACAGTCTATCGGTCCTCACTAGGCCAGCTTCGTCGTTTACGGTCTCAGCCTTACAATTCTGGGCGAAGACGCGTGCCCAGCGGCGGGACAACGAGGGTGGAAGGATGAAGATTCTGGCCTCACACGCTAGGGACCCGGGGTTCGCGTCCAGGGAATGCGCCTCGGGTTTTTTTAATTATCCGCATATTAGAAATGAATTATCACCTTAACAGTAAAGAAAACATCGTAAAGAAACTGTTGGATATTTAAAAGAGGGAAAATATACTTAATAAACAGCCGAGACAGGTTGAATGTCGTTTGATGACTGAAGTATTATTTTCTCTTCTGGCGTCCCGAGTCGCCGCGCCGCAGACACGTGTACAACAGAACCCTACATGGCTGAGAGTTTCCCCAGAGTTCTCAAGCTGTGGAACACTGTGAGAGTGCTGTTGACAGTGACCTACCCGCACTCGACCAGCGTTGTGGACTATGATCTTCTCGAAGGACAACCATCTCCAGCAGTGGGGCAGCATAGGTTGGTGGTAACAATAATGAAGAGGATGACCTACAGGGCTTGGCCGCAGTGTTGGACTTAACGTCTCTCATTCTGAGAGGCGACCCATATCCAGCAATTGAACAGTACTTAAAGGTGGCAGAATCCTTCGCGGTTCGACTTCGAAAGCACCGGTGCCACGCCTGTCGGTGTGATGTGAAGCGGGGGGGAGGGAGGGGGGGGGGTCTAACGGGAGCTACTAACACGAAGCGTTCTAACTCAGTTCTTCGGCTCAGCTACGCATCTGTGGGCAACCTCAAATAGACCTATTTGAGATTTAATAGGTGGCAGAACGATCGTTCGTCTGGGGCAGTACCACCGCCGCCCTCATAATACGCCCTAAAGCAGTTGTTGTGTTTCGGTTGGAGTGGTGCGGTTTCCCAAGCACACATATAGCGAGGCGACAATCATAGTCTTCAGGAGTATTGACGCATCTTCTCCCGTTTTGTTTGAGGTTAGATGTGGGTGTCCATGGGCTGCGGTGACCACTTAACATCAGGTGGCCTGCATGCTCGTTTG
>DWKL01002832.1:0-12204 GCA_018249415.1 Phareas burnsi | reverse complement strand
TGTGTGTCTCACTCCAGACCATGGATGCTTAAATCTAACCCCAAACAGAACTGGGGTACTACTTGAGGCCATACGCGAATGCCAGTAACGCAAGAGGACTAAAATGGTTGCCGCGATGTAAATGTATCCAGCAACCGCACCCCTCCAACTGAAACACGAGTACTGCTTCACGGCGGATTATGAAGCCAGCGGCGATACCTCTCTGGACGAATTATAATTTTACCGCCTATTAAATCTATATACAATTCTATATAGATTAGAAATTAGAAATTCAAAAAGTGATAAAAATCCAATAAAGAGTCACTATAACTAAGACAAATTTATTATTGCCTCAAAACTTTATGACAACGATTATTGACAAGTGGATAAGAATACTTTTAGAAGAAAACAATTAACTTGTCGAGCGTTGAACGCATAAGTAATAACTTTTTAGAATTAAGCTCAACGCGAATAGTCATTTATTTTGGGAAATAAACTTTTTAAAATATTTATATGTACTTATTTTAATGTTAGGTAGGAACCGTAGGAAGCGGGAATTTGAAACTACACCGACGGTCTCAATAAAAAAACTTCATCTGCAGAAGTAGGTTAGACGGGAAAACATCACACGTGTACTTTTAAAACAACTTCCGAATAGAAACGAACGCGCCGCCAGTACTCATTAGCACATATCTCAACCGAACGAGATGTTTTCCATTAGTCCGCTGGATTTAAAAGTGGCAAAGTTCGCAAATGTTGCCACTTCGCTCCTCGTTATTTCCATCAAATCCTGTAAATTAATTGACGCGGAAAAGCGTAGTTTTTGCGCCTACTCGCCGGGTCAGGTGGCCGCAATTAACTGGACTCGCAGTTCCACGGATAGTTTCAGCAATAACAGGCATATTTTAAACCGTTATTGGAGTGGCGCGTTTGTTCAGAGTTTGTAGTTAGCTTGCGGCGTAGAGGCCTGGGCTCGCGTGTGTAATGTATGGCAGCCTACTTCCATTGTGTCTGCAAAAATATTTGTGTGTATTATATAGAATTTTTGATAACAACCTTTTATTGCGTGACTTTATAATTGTATGCGGCATCACGTCCTTAAGCATCCCAAAACGTCGGTGTGCATAATTTTGAAGCTATAGCGGAAATTATTACTACTATCACAATTTTCCAGAATTATGATATTTTTTATAACGTACAAGTAATTAAAGAGCGTGCAGTCTACCTGAAGGTACGTGGTCACTGCCGTCTAGCAGTATCTGTAACCGACCCCAAAGAGGATTGGAGTTTTACCTGATGTCTTCCTACTCGTAAGTATATTCCTTACACACCCTTCGAACAAGAATGCTGCGGCATTCAGTATTGCTGTTATTGATCCTCCGGGGTCAAATCATTTTCTATCATATTTCTTGGTAAATAGTACAATTTTTCATCTTTTATTGTATTTTAAAACGTCTACAAAGTAATTTTGGAACTGTAATCCAGACATTAGCACGTAAGATTAAAAAGATGAAAGTTCAAGAACAACAGTTACATGTTGTTTTGGTAACAACTCCAGACCATGTTGTTTATCTGTATGGAATCCTTTAAATGATAACATTTAAAGGCATCCGACGCCACTGTGACGAATTATTGTTGAATGGCGCGGGTTTGCAGCCTCGGGAAACACAAAGGGTTTCCGGAGGCTGCATCCTGCTTTATAACACACGACACAGTCCATATTGTGTGTATGCAAATTATGCAACTGTGATATGATTGATGTATGGTTATATACTGATTTAGGAATTTATGTAATAATATGACAACAGCTCCGTACGACCTATAATAGCTTTAAGAACTGCTTACTTAGTTTTGATAATACACATTTAGCGTATCCTTTGATTAAACGTAAATAATGTTTGTTTAATTACAGTCTCTTTCATTCACTTATTAACTTATCCACATACACAAGTAATTAAATCATATATAGAAATTCAGTATTTATATTTCGCTAATATTGTATATATTTTGAAGCTTATATTTTAATCGCTGGTTAATCATTTTCAATAGTCTGAAATATAAAACTATTAATTAAAACAGCTGATCTATTTACCCATTAGTGTGTTGGTTCTATGACGATAAAATGAGTACTCAATTGTATGGATTTATTATTGTGAATTTACCAAAGCTTGCATTGTAAAGCCGGTGATAAATGGTAGTTAAATATTTAAACGCAGCGACAGTATTGTGACAATGTCGTCACGTCGTGTCGTAACAAATAAACGGCATTTAAAATCCTATTGACTTGTTAATCCAACCCCGTGTTATTTGTGTATGGGATTGTGTAGCAAACAAAGTTTCCAGTATAATTCCCTCCACTGTTGAAATACAGTAATTCGGAGCGCTAAAGGTGACTAAAACGCCGAAATCTATTTAATCTATTTCTGACGCCACATTGTATCCATTTGTACTTTAGTTTATACGATCATTACCTGACGAAGAGCATGCATCCTCCCACGTCGTATAATTAATGTGAATATGGAATTTTGGGACAATTTAAGCATTTACAGTTAGGCGGCGCGCGCGTATCGCAAACAATGTTATAATGAAATTGCTAACGGGCAACTTGCAACGGTTTCGACACCTAGTGGAAGCAAATGTTTTATTATCATCAACCCATTAATGTTTGCCAGGCGCGGGTCTCCTCTCATTATGAGAAGGTTTAAGCCGTAGTTCACCATGCCGGCTATGCGCAGATTGTTAGACGTCACGAACCTTCGGGAACTTTATGTATAAATCCGACATGTGAAGGTCTCCACACGATGTTTTCCGTCACCGTTAAACGAAGTGATAATTATTTTCTAATACGCACATTATTTCGAAAATTTGAGGTGCGTGTAGGATTTGAACCTCGGATACTCAACGTGAAAGGCCAGAATCTTAACCAGTAGGCTATCATTGCCACGTAAATTTTTTTTATGTTTATAGAGAAGCAAAGGAGCGTGCAGGTCACCTGATGTTAAGTAGACATTGTAGCCCATTACACCCATATGCAACCTTAAACAAAAGTGGAGTCCTTTCTGAGATCGTACGTAGATGTGTCACTACTCCTGAGAACTAAGATGGCCGCCTCGCTGTGTGCCCGGCAACAGCACCTCTCCAACCGAAACACAAAACCTGCTTCATGGTGGATCATAAGGGCGGCGGCAGTACTTCCTCGAACGTACTATAGTTCTACCACCTATAGAATGCTAAGCAAATGTTTACGCAAGACAATTTTCACTTGTGTCATCTCTGGCTTTTGGGTGTTCTAAAATAGACTGGAAAATATTTAGGTACTTTCATTAAAATGTATAAATATCAGAATTAGTTATGGAATAAATCACATATATTATTCTCATTAAGCTCAATTCATTGACAATTGATATTGAATATTAAATTCATTAGCGATGACAAATCACTTCGTGGTTCGATCGCGGGGACTCCGCCGCCCACAGCTATTCCTACATTACAACAATTATGTTAACCGCTGGCGTGTTCTCATTTGAAGTCAGTCGTAAGAGAGAAACACTTACTGGTACAGTTTCAAGCCAGTCCTCGAGTGTAGAAACGCGTCTGTGGCTGACCTCAGATAGGAGTTCAATTTCGCTTGTCCTTGATTACAGATGCACCTAAGCAGTGACCCTACTATTAGGTGGCCTGCATGCTCGTCTGCTACTTTTATATTATATAATGGGTGGTAGATCTATAGTACGTCCGGGGAGGTATTACCATCGTACTCGCGGTCCACCGTGAAGCAGTGCTTGTATTCTGGAGAGGTGTGGTCGCCGGATATATTTATGACCTCAGATAGAGCATCAGTCCTATTTGAGATAAATGTGTATACATAGTTTGACCACTTAACATCGGGGGCCTGCATGCTCGTTTGATACTGTTCTCACAAAAACCTATAAAACGAAACGTTATTTGATAAACCCTGCACCCCCACTGTCCAATCACACCATACAATCGATTGCCGAGCAGATGCCTGTCAAACCGACGAACTTCTCTAACGAACCAAAGCGACGTGGATAAATGTTATTCGGGTTTTTAAATACAACAGTAAAATCATTGGTGTCTTTTCATGCGAATAGGTAATGGATAAAGTGTAGTTTACCGTTATTAAGTTAATGCTGTTCCATACCATAAACACTTTTCGAGTTATGGCCAAAACAGATGGGAATTTTGAAATATTAGTGCTACTTAATAATAAGACGTCATATGAAAGAGTTTGAAGTATCAAAATAAATCCAATAGAGTTCTTTCAAATAGTGAAACTTTTATTCATAGTTTATTGATAACGAAATCCTTAAAATGTCGAAATTTGGCTGGACGTTGGATCACGGCTTTAGATTGAGGACGACATGTTTAGTGCATCACACTTTATTAATAAATAAAGTAAAATGTTACTAATAACTTAACACAGTTTTAAATTCTGAAATGTTAATGTAATTTATAAGAAGTATACGGGGTTCAGCCTATTTACTTTGCCCACTCCCAGTGTGGGGATTCCCCGGGTCGTGGTCGCCATGAACAAAGACGAGTACGCAAACACCCAAACACCGAACAGAAATCTAAATTCAACTTTTTAAAGATGCATGTTTGGCTGGGAATCAAACGTAGAATCTTCTGCGTGTTAGAGTGGTATAGTCATAGCTCCGCCACGTTGTGGTTCCGTTATCTTATTATTCTATTATGTTAATTTGGGATAAAATGATCTTAATTACGGTCGTTTTGCTTAAAATCTTACGTTTGTTACGTTGTTTTGTTAATAACGAAAGCAAAGGATGCATTACTGCTCAACGAAGCAGATTTCTGGGAAAAAAGGCTGTGCCACTTTCCCCGTAATATCGAGGAAATTTCCCGGTAAATATGCTTGAAGTTTTGCACGGCGTTGGAACTAGAGCTTTTCAGTAGGTTTAGAAGTTTTGCAATTGAAGGTACAGAAGAAATTTGCATGCGTGTTTGTAAATCTTTATATTTCAAAATTATTTAAACAATAAGTTTCAAAATATTCAAATAGTAAATTTATATACACATTTTTTTTACTGTGATTTATATGTAGATAGATATAACTAACTTTAAACTGAAGCGCTGTTAATAATGAAAATGGAGATGGCAGACCAATATGCCTTCGGAATCCCACAAAAACTCCGCACCATATAACGTATAATAAAGTTAGGATAAAACCACTTCGTAACAATCCGCAACCAATATGTCTGATGATATAAAAGGCCGGTCCACACTATATCTCTTAAGAAAATATAAAGTCATCCAGTGTGCACCGCCCTTCATCGCATATAGAACACATGCACAAACTGTAAAGAAAAATATACACCACCATACATACCATACGGATTGTTGCAAAGTATCTTTATCCTAACGTGGATTCCCGCAACTTAACGCCCGATACTATTAATTACCATAATAGTACATTAGTACACTGCACACATCCATCAATATACAACACATGATATCAAGTGGCCACTGTCACCTATATACTTCTGTAACATACTTCGTGACCAGAACATACTACCCGAATGACCACGCATGCGTTACTACTCCTAAAAACTAAGATGAAACGCTTTAAAAATGTATATATTATTAAGCCAAAAACGTCGATAGAAAATATTCTTTATTAGCATATATCGCTTTATAAAATATTGGGGGTGGGTGACATATACCGTACCACAGGGTTACACCTCGCTCGGCAGAGAACGCTTATACAAATATAGGCTAACTAAACTAACACTATGCTAACTTGTTACTGCCATACGTATATCTGTAAATGTTATTTTGAAAATATATATTTTTTTTATTTTCCGGAACTCTATTATAGTTTATCACATACTCTCATATATTCTTATCAGATTTTAATGTGGCCTGTATAAATGTTTCTTATTTCTGTGATACAAAAAAGGACTATTACTATTTTGAGTTCAATAACATGCCGTAGTATAAGGGATCGAAGGCACAGCCCTTACCTGCTTGTGTCCGCATATCCCGGGACACGATGGCGCCGTGGGCGTTGTGCGCCCGACAGCGGTACACCGTGCTGTGCACGTCCTGCCGGTACTGCACGGCCGAGAACGGCAGGAACACCAGTGTGCCGTTCTCTAGCACTTGTCTGTGGACCAAAAGGCATTAACTCAATATTTTGTTACACGAATACGAAGACTTTGAAAAGTAATGCTTTCTACGTTACCATTACCGACCCATTATGGCCTCACTGCGCGGCACTGGGCACAGGTCTCCTTTCGGAATGAGAAGGGTAAGGGTAGTTCACCACGATGGCCAAGTGCAGATTGGTAGACTTCACACACTCTCGAGAACTTCAGAAAGAACTGTCAGATGTGTAGGTTTCCACACGATGTTTTCCTTCACCGTAGAAGCAAGAGATAATAACACACACAACTTCGAAAAATTAGAGGTGCGCGCGGGATTCGCACCCCGGATACCCAGATTGGGAGATCCGAATCTTAACAACTATTTATCATTTCTATTCGATATTTATAGACACAGCTTAAAGCAGTCATAATCTAGTAGTAAGATTACAACCTATCACGCTGGTGGCCTAAGGTTCGTATCCTCCACGTACCTCTAAGTTTTTTTTTTGTATATGCTTATTAGAAATTTATTATTTCTTGCTTTCACGACGAAGGAAATGTCGTGAGAAAACCATCTGAGAGGTCTGCACAAAGTTCACAAAAGTGTGTAAAGTCAAGACAGTCGTGGGATGTAAGGATGATGAAACTAATTACCTCACAATATGATTCTATGTGTCGTAAGTACCTTAGTAACAAAGAAAGATAGGAACACAAACACCCAGACGCCAGAATGCCAACAAAACCTGAAATCTTAACTCATCTGGCTGGCAAGGGATCGAACATGGAATCCTCTTCGTATCAAGATCGATACGATGACCACTGCGCTACGTGATTTATCCTCTTATTATATCTATCTATTGCTAGACTGGCTACCGCCGTAAGTTTGCAGTCCCTTTGCTACCTATAGAGAGAGTCATTCTCGGTATGTCCCTCAAAGATAAAATCCGAGACGAAGAAATTCGTATGAGACCAGGATCATCAACGTAGTTCAAGGCTAGCAAGCTGAAGTACCAATGGGCTGGTCAAGTCGTAGATTTGACAAATTTTGGAGTAAACGGTTACTAGAGTGGAGACCGCATTTAGGTAAACGTATCATGAAGCGACCATCTGTTAAATGGCGCGATGACATTCCTGTCCAGTGCGCAGTAACTGTATGAGGAAAGCCGAAGATCGGGCTCAGTACCTATGCCCGCCAGTGGACGATGAGGCTAGCATACATACCACGTCGTTTCTTTTGCCTCGCCCGTTAATTTTGAAAAGCTTTACATCATAATGTTATGCAAATTACCCATAAAGCTGATTAACTACTTCTTCATTAGACAATATATAATATAATAATTGTAGTCTATAAAATGATATGACCGGTAGTTGCTAATTGAGACACATTTTCCATTTATTTATCTGTATTGATAAGTAAAGTTGAAATATTACTCTCTAGAAGATACATTGCCAAAATAGATTCTTTATAATTCAGACTTTCTACTTTTCACAGGCTCTGAATTTCCAAATCCACACTTAATCAAATGAAATTCGACAGAAAAAAATGTAACTTCAGCATAAATCAGAATAAACAATCTCTTTCTGTCATTGTCCTCGCTGCGCAGGATAATGACGTCATTCCCGAATTTAATTTACTCCAGCAGGTGAGCGGAGACGGTAATGAAACAGTTCCAAGTGCGCCCTTCCCCCGTAATCTCCGGGATGACAGAAAAAAATGACGTGGAATTAGGAGTTTTGCAGTCTGCTTATTGTAGCAAAAAAACTCGCGCGAATTCGTAATTGGCACCCGCGTCTCGCTATGGAATATTTGAAGTACGCATATCTAAGGGCAAATTGACTCGGATACGCTTTACGTGGACCGGAGATGAAGGGACTGGTGTATAACAAATATTCACTTGATTATGACATATAGTTATTAATTGGAGTAATATTTAGTCTAATGTGAGTAAATTGATCAATGATTTTACTTAGACATGAAATAAATTGACACAACAGTGAAAAGTTGTTATTGTTATAAATAAATAATACACTTATTTTTTTTTTTAAGAAAGGCTTTGTGTGAGTGTCAAACAGATTGAATTCACCGTATTGACGTGAACATATAATGTAAGTAACAAAATGGTCTTACATAATAATAATCAATCCTTCGTCGTTGACAGAGATCATAACCTGTGTGACTACACGATCCATTAAACATAGTGAGGCTCTCTGATGAAATTTGTACATAATTGTAGAGTCCAATAGCATAGTGCTTCAGAATATTTCAGGCGAATTCATATCTTGGACGTACGCGGTAAACGGGAACGACCAAAGCCAACTATGGATGACAGCCACAAGCCCATTGATGCAGATGGAAGCTCATCCCTTTGTGGCAGTCTGTTTACAATGATCGAGGCTAGGTGACTCCTGTAAATTCGATATTGGAGCCTGGCTCTCGTTGTAATAAGTTAAAGAGCGAATACCTAAGAGCAAAGTGTCTCATAGAAGCTTCACTGTTAACGTATTTTGTAAAATATCACCTGATTTACTGCAAATAGGACTTTGTCAAGAATAATAAATTAACACGAGTATATGACCAGAGGTAAACGTTTTTCTATGAATAACGTATTTTTTTTAATCTTTACATACTATATATCGAAGCCGTTTCTCGCGTCTGTCTGTTTGGCCGCTTACTTCTTCTAAATTACACAATGTTTTCTGATGCGGTTCTCAGCACCATATATGTAGGTAATTTTTGTCGGCAGGTTTTAACATATATTTTATAATAATTGGTAAACTATAATATAACGGTAATTGTACGGGAAACAGTTTTGTGGAATATTTAGTAATAAAATACATAAACACATTCATAAATATATAAATAAATTATCCTGTTTAAAACTTCCACAGTCGTGTGTTACGTATGTCAAGAAGAGCATGTAATAAAGAAGATTTTTCACATAATTACGATATCTCGTATACAGATAACAAAATGGTATCTCGTGGTAAATCCTTTTAAACATTTCTTTTTGCCATTTCCTCAAGTAATATATTTGGCTTCAGTGAGGGATGTGCGACAGGTAATGAAATATTTCCAAAAGCTGTTCTTCTACTCTAATCTCCGGAACGTCAGGAAAATATGACGCGGCATTAAGAGTTATGCAGTCCGCTTATTGTAACAAAAAAACTCCCGGGAATTCGTAATTGGCACCCGCGTCTCGCTCTCCGGAATATTTAAAGCGCGCATATCTAAGAGCAAATTGACTCGGAGAGGCTCTACGTAGAGCAGAGATGAACGGCATTGTATACAATTGCACCTGAATTAGTCTCTTTTATTTTGTACGTTGCCGTTATTTAAATAAGGCTTAAATTAGAATGAGGGTAAACGATAAGTTTGAAACGGTGAAAGGGGGGG
Source organism: Phareas burnsi (assembly GCA_018249415.1). Taxonomy (NCBI): domain Eukaryota; kingdom Metazoa; phylum Arthropoda; class Insecta; order Lepidoptera; family Hesperiidae; genus Phareas; species Phareas burnsi. The sequence goes on along the minus strand of DWKL01002832.1, from coordinate 2,706 downwards.
ATGGAATTGTATTGAAACAGCTTCAACTACCTTTTGCAAGAAGTTTGTCATATTATCGTTGTATTTTATATTAAAAATAATGTTTTAAATGGCACGTATTTTGTAAGTAAATATCAATCAAGGTTTTTGTAAATTATACGATTAATCTGCGTGGCGCAGCGGTAATCATACTGGTCTGGTGCACGGCATAGCAGACATATAAATGATAAATTTATATTCCTGTTCTGGGTCTGGGTGTTTACTTACGCGTCTCTATATCTCCATAGATACTAAGACACAGGGAATCCTAACGTGAGTCTTGGAGGGTAGAAAGCGTTACTCGATAATTTTCGGTGAAATATCACTTATACCTATATATCGCTTTATATTATAACAAAACTCTAGATAACTATACTAATAGAATGTTGCCTTTCTATTTAAAACAAAATAACTTCTTTACACAATAGTAACTGAAAACAAACGCAATAAATTTCCACAAAGAATTCGTTTGAAACTATAAAGTACGCCTTGCGCTGGATTAATTCTTTGAAAACAAACAAACAAATTGCTGTAAGTCTGTGTAGATAGCTGGTGTCGTATCGCTGGCGATAAGCAGTGATAGTGTAGCGGTTAAGATTCTGACCTCTTACATTGGGTGTCCAGGGTTCGAATTCTAAAAAGTTATGTGCGTATTAGAAATGAATGATCACTTGCTTTAATGGTGAAGGAAAACATCGTGGAGAAACCTACACATCTGAATTCTTTGTAAAGTTCTCAAAGGTGTATGAAGTCTACCGATTTGCACTCAGCTAACATGGTAGACTATGTATAATGTCCTAACCCCTGGAATTTTGAAAGAAGACCCGTGCCCTGTAGTGAGACATTAATGGGTTGGTGATGATGAAGATATGGCTCCCTCGCCATTGGGAACCGATAATCAGAGAAAAAAAAACAGTTGAGTCTGTTAGGGATACTAACTATCAAGAAATATGATAATAAATATTCTCTCCCCCACTGCTAGGTTTAGATCTCTTTAGAAAATAAAGGATTAGGTCTACAGTGCAGGGCAGATACAGATGTAGGTGTTATATACGTCTCTCAGTTATGTACGAGTGTCGAACTCGAACACTTAGTGGAACCACAAAGGTTCCGCCACATTCACATAAATGTATTAGGTTTTTTTTATTTTTATGTTTGTAGAGTAGCAAACAAGCGTGCATGCTTCCTGATGTTAAGTAGTCACTGTAGCCCATGGACACCAACATATAACTCAAACAAAACTGAAATTTTATCTGAAGCCCTATGTAGATGCGTCATTACTCCTGAGGACTATGATGGTCAACTCGCTGTAAGTTTGTCCGGCAACCGCACTTCTCCAGCCGAAATACGAAATCTGCTTCACGGCGGATTATAAGGGCGGCGGTGATACTTCCCCGGGCGAACTATAGTTCTACCACCTGTTATAGAATTAGAACAAAAATTTGACACTTCTACAACAAAATAAAATAGTCAAGGTATTATAATAGGGAATTGTTAACTTGTTCGCAGGGCTTGACAGATTGTAATTTTCCAGACAAAGAAAAAAATATTTTCCCTTTAGACTCATCTACGAATTGAATTCACAAAAGAGAAATTACTAAGCGCTTGTAATTGGAATTGAAGTTCTATAGGTTATTTCGTTCAATTGTGCCCGATGCTTAATTGAATTGTGAATTTTTTTATACAAATATGCTAAGCATCATTATCAACTCACTACCGTCCTACTGCTGGGCACAGTTCTCCTCTGAGATCGATAGGGATTAGGCCATGGTCCACGCTGGCCAAGTGTGGATTGGTAGGCTTCATAAACATTCGATAACTGTATATGGAACCTTCAAATGTTTCCTTATTTACTCACTCAGTTAAAAGTTAAAATAATTATTATTTTTATTTATATATCAGACGAGCATGCATGCTATCTGATATTAGTAGTCACTGGAGAGTGTGGACACCCGCATCTTACCTCAAACAGGTCTGAAGTCCTATCTGAGGTCGTACTTCTCACATAGGTCACTACTCCTGAGGACTAAGATTGTCGCCTTGCTGCATGTTTACTCAATAACCACATCTCTCCAACCGAAACACAAGAATTGCTTCACGGCGGATTAATAGGGGGGGCGGTGGTACTTTCCCGAACGAACTATAGTTCTAGTAGCTAATTTCTATAACCTAAGCATATATGTAAAGAAATATAGACAGTTACAAAAATATAGGTTTACCATTACGAAATTTTAAGCATAGAATTTTTTGACATCATCCAAGGCAGATCCGTCACTGTCAAATAATTATTTGATTGATATTTGAATAACAGGCGCGCGCTATGTTGCCATGTAACATACGGTTGTAATAAATTCACTCATGAAGGAATGATGCTTTAACATTTTCAACATGGCGACATCGACGACTTTGTTTGCATTTTTTAATGTTTTATTGAGCTCGAGTGTTGTTGTTGCCCAACTATCACCACTCACCATTTTTGTCCCACTGTTAGGCACGGGTTCTCAGACTGAGAAAGATAAGAAAATAGACCAACTATGTTTCCTAAATCGTAAAGCAAATAATAAATAAATTTCTAATAAACACTTAGCTTTTGAAAGGTGGTAGAACAATAGTTCGTCTGGGGAAGTACCACCGCCGCCCTCATAATCCGTCGTAAAGCAGTTGTGTTTCGGTTGGAGAGGTGCGGTT
>DWKL01002831.1:0-12204 GCA_018249415.1 Phareas burnsi | reverse complement strand
AAGCCTGCATGTTCTACTCGTCTAACATTAAAAAAAAACATAATTGTCTCAAGAAATACAAAAGTATTTATTTATTTGTATATTAATCCGTTTCTGCGTTCCGTCCATCCATCTGTTCAACTGATTGATTTAGATGCTTGGTGGCTTGCGTTCTCGGTCAAATTATAGCTAATTTGGTAGCGTACGGCTTGCTGCGATTCTGGTTTGCTGGTTCACTGGACTATTAATTAGAGGTCTGAAGATAATAGCAGTAGATACAGTGAGGTTTCCAAGTGTATATGGATGGCTAATTCCGAAAGTATTAAAAATAATAAGCCCACATAATTCGTCGTGAAGCAATTCTTAAAGGTGGTGGTGGTAAAATTCAACCGGGAATATTTACAGCGAGGTGATCATCTTAGTCCTCTGGAGTAGTTACATATCTACGTACGACCTCAGACAGATCTTTAGTTTTGTTTGGGGTTAAAAGTAAATGTCCATGGGCTGCAATGACCACTTAACATCTATTGGCCTGCATGCTCGTTTGCTACTTATTGAACCTAAAAAAATTATATTTTGGTATTAACTTCAACATTATATAGCTATTAATAAAATACTCTAACATTACGAATTTCCTGTTTATGTTTCCAATAGTCGTGTAACATGGCTGTGGTATACCGACAGACAGATATATAATCAGTTAACGCAACTATGAGGGTTCCGTTTTAACTATCTCTACGGGACCCTAAAAATAAACCCACCTGTCCGGTCCTTTGCAACCTGTGCACGCGGTAGACACAGTAAACACACGTAGATAAAATTAGCAGCAACTGTAACAAAAGACAATGTTACTGTAACAAAACATATTTTTACAATATGGAGGTATTATTTAACGATCCGCGGAGCACAGTGAATTTATTGTGACAGTCTGACACGCAAAGGGTTCCGGGTTCGATTTCTGGCCAAGCAGACTGCAAAATGATAAATATATATTTCTGTTTGGAGTCTGGGTGTTTGTACATTCGTCTTTATGTTTCCATAGCACCCACGACACTAGGAATCCTAATGTGCCCTACATTATAAGTGTAGAAAGCGTTAAGCGTTATTTTTTAAGCAAACGAGCATGCAATCAACCTGGTGGTAAATAGTCACAGCCGATCATGGACATTTGTAACCTCAAATATAACTCAAGTTATACCTGAGGTAAGCTGTAGACGCGTAGCAGGGGTAGTACCTGAGGATTCAGTTGGAACGCTTCGGTAGATCTCAAACACCTTAGCAGCAATTTGAAAATAGCCAAAACGGGTTAGTGACTTACCTGTGCCTGCCACCCGTTATAGCTAGACCATACGATGCTCTAGCGGGATATTTATTTTGTAAATATAGAATTTTAATCGTGTATCAGCCTATTGGTTAAGATTCCCGCCTCTCATGCTGGATGTCCGGGATTCGAATCCAACACGCGCATCTTATTTTTGTAGTTATGTGCATATTAGAAGTTAATTATCACTTGCTTTAACGGTGAAGGAAAACATCATGAGGAAACCTACACATCTGAGAGTTCTCTGTAAAGTTCTCGAAGGTGTGTGAAGTCTACCAATCCGCACTTGGCTACCGTGGTGGATTATGGCCTAGCCCTTCTCGTCCTGAAAGGAGATCCGTGCCCAGCAGTATGGCAATAAGAGATCGATAATGAATCATGCATCTACTAAATAGAAAACAAAATAATTTTACATACATAGCAACTTTAGGCCATAACTCACAGTACGAGCTCGTACAAAAACAATACACAAACAAACAGACCCAGGAAATACATTTAAAATGATTATTTACGTTTTCGGCAGGGAATCAAACCCAGGACTTTCTGCGTTAAATCGGATGCTATGACTATGGTATATGACATATCTACAATATTAGGCATTTGATCTTAAATGTTATAGATAACTGCATTTATAAACATCGGTGACATCCATTAAAAACCTTTAGCAGTATGCAGTAAACTTGTTTCAGAGACAAAATTTCAAATGTAGGAACTGTGCCAAAACAAAGCCAGTGCTAACTAAACGAACGCATATATAACAATCACTCACCAAAATAATAAGAAGAATTATATCAATGTAGATAATAATCATCGTAACACAAACACAGTCACAAGTAACTAATCACTCAACATTATTTAAAGAAAACCAAACGAAATCAAATTTGTAAACAGAAAACTGCGGTGTATTTTACTGTACGGACCACACTGAAATTCGGAACTGAATATGATTGGTCGATCGGGATACAGTTGCGCTCTCTCGTTGGCTACGTCACTACGTTGACGCACGTGATTGGTCAGTTCAATGCAATCGAGCTGGAACCCAATGAGAATGTGCTACAGTTTCAAGATGTGGCAACTGAAGCTGTTTTGTCAAAGAATGTTAATATAAAATGATAGTTTAATGCCTACGATATGTTTTAATAAACATATGCTGTTTATGACGGTACATGTATATAAATTTAATGACTTTAATTCACTTTCACACAATATACCCTTCTGATATCAAGCAAGCACTTAGGGAAGCTTCAAGATCCCCAAAGTAACGTACCCATGCCCCACTTTGCGCGGCGGCCCCTGGACTTCTCCAACGGCATCTAAAGCTTCAGTTTCCAACTTGCCTCAGCCAATACATATCACAAGTTGTCGCATTCCCGTTTTACAATAACACACGGCTAGCGCCGCCATTTCTGGTCTTCCATTATACCTTCTGAAGAATTTCAGAACCCGTGGTAATACTACCCCCCATACCAGGTGTTTGCGGTTTTAATTAACTTTTCGCCGAGTCAATAGTTTACCTAACAAGCACCCCACAAGGAGATTACCTAACAAGCACTCCAGGTGTATTCTACCTACACTTCATTGCCACCCTCTGCGCTCCAGCTTAATCTATGGCGGTTCGGCCCGCCGGCGCCAGGCTCGTCGCGTCGTCTGCCGCCACGATCTATATTCCACGCTTCAACCGGGATGCGCCAACATTAGCAGTCTTCGATTCTTTGAGCATAACATTTTTTTGAGAATCAATGAGGGAAAGAAAGAACTTACTCGTAGATAAACTGTATCACGAAAAATAAAGTAAAATGAAATACAACAATCCTAAAATACTACAATAGAACCTCCGGAGCGGACCGGGATCGGCTCGAGCCGCTCGCGACGACACCGATTTTCAAACGGTAAAGGGAACAATACAGACATACATAGCTATTCATCATTAAACCATTACTACCCCACTGCTGGGCATGGATTTCCTCTCAGAATGAGAACCGTTAGACAGTAGACCACTACGCTGACTAAGTATGGATTGGTAGACTTGACACACCTTCAAGAACTTTACAAGAAAATCTCAGCTGTGCGGATTTGCTCACGATGTTTTCCTTCACCGTTAAAGCAAGTGATAATTAATTTCTAATATGCACATATCTTCGAAATCAGAGGTGCGGGCGAATTCGAACCACGGACAACCAGGGTGCGAGGCCGGAATCTTAACCACTAGACGCTAACGTACCTATTATGTATATGAATTTCAAAATAATGTCTATCTTTTTAAAGGTGGTAGAACAATCGTTCGTCTGGGGAAGTACCACCGCCGCCCTCATAATCTACCGTGAAGCAATTATTGTGTTTCGGTTGGAGGGGTGCGGTTGCCGGCACACATAGCGAGGCCACCATCATAGTCGTCAGGAGTAGTGACGCATCCATATACAACCTCAAACGGAACTTCGGCTCTGTTTGGGGTTGGATGTGGGTGTTCATGGGCTGCGGTGACCACTTGGCATCGGATGGCCTGCATGCTCGTTTGCTACTTTAAAAACAAAAAAAAAAGTGAAAACCTATTAGACTATGAGCCTTCTGACTTTATGTGCCATAAATGTTTTTTGTTGAATGATGAATCTAATGATGATCCTGAATCTTTTGAGGATGAAAGTCATCAAGAAAATATGTTTTAAAAAAAATTAAGTTTTCGTTCAAGTTTCAATTTATATTTTATTTTTCGATGTGGCCAATAGCTGTACGATCTCATGGCCAATAACTGCAATTTTATGGCCAATTACTGTAATTTTAATTTTTATATATTTACGTTAATTTTATTCCTAATATGTTTAATAAAAGTGTATGTAAGACATCTTGTCAAATAAATACATTAATATAAAACCATATGCCATAACTTGTATTTATTTCTAACTGAGAAATGTATTATTAATTGAAATTTTAGATTTTGAAGTCGCTTAACTGGCCAATAACTGTACCGTTTCCCCTATATCTAAGCTGGCTTTAAAACTAAGACCCGTCTATTAGTGTACGCAAGGGCGTTCGACAGTATTGAACAAGGTGAGCGGTGTATCCATAAGAAACTTGTGTGAATATAATTGTAAAATGGCTGAACTCTTTGAGGGTCCGCTCCAGACCTACATCCAAGATACATATTTCTCCGCCACAAGATGAGTTTTAAACGCTTTCAGACTACCCGCGTGGCGCAGCGGTCACCGTAACGATATGACGCGGAGAGGGTTCCGAGTTTGATTCCAGTTAGATATGGATACTTAAATGTTGAATTTAGATTCCAGTTCTGGGTCTGAGTTATGTACTCATCTTGTATGTGTCCATGGCACCCACGACACAAGGAATCCTAGTGTGAGGCAATGAGGGTAGGAAGTTTATTTATTTATTTAAGTTTAAAACGGTGTTGTGAATTGGTTTAAAGGACGTAGCAAGGACGAGACACACGAGACATTCCAACTAAGTTCTGAGAAGTAACGGCGTATAATACGTGTAACATAATCCATCTCCTATTAAATGGGAGGTTTAGTAGGTAGTAGAACTATGGTTCATCCGGGGAGGTACCACCGCCGCCCTCATAATACGCTGTGAAGCAATTCGTATGTTTCGGTTGGAGAGGTACCTACGGTAATCGGGCACACTTGCAACGAGGCAACAATCTTAGTTTTAAGGAGTAGTGATGCATCCACGTACGTCTTTAGATATGACTTGTCCTGTTTGAGGTTAGATGTGGATGTCCATGGGACGCAGTGACCGCTCATGCACGCTCATTTGCTGCTCTTCCCAAATAGGGTCGATAAACCGTTTTCCCTCTCATCAAAAAACTAATTTCCTTTTTACTAAAAGCAACTTTAATATCTCATTTCTTTATGAATACTTCCTCCGCTCGGTAATTCCGGGTCTTAGTCGTTTTTGCACAACCCGGGAGGCTTCCAGGGTTTAAGTAAAATATTAGCGTTGCGGCCACAGGTAAGAAGCCTTCCTTTTGGCAACTAAAACTGCAAAGTTAGAGGTAATTTCAACTCATTTTCTGAGATAATCCAAAGAGCAGGCATAATATTAATATCACTTTCGTTTTAACATTTTATTCCGGGCTCTTTATATATATAATATTTATATCGCATAAGAGATTATATTGGTATATATATATAGATATCGCATAAGTGGTAGAACTACAGTTCGTCCGGGAAAGTGTCACCGCCCTCATATTCCACTCTTGTTTCGGTTGGAGAGGTGCGGTTGCCGGGCACACTTGTTTGAGGTTGGATGTGGGTGTCCATGGGTTGAAGTGACCACTTACTTGCTCTTATGTCCTTTTTATTTATTTACTCATTTAACAATTAACGTACACTTTAATCTTAAAAATAAAAAATATAAAAAATTATACAAAGGTCCCACTTATTTCAAATTGAAATTTCTTCCAGCGGGCCTGGGGCTGCAGTGTTAATTTAAAGCAAATTTAGTGTGCTTTAAAAATATATATATAAATATAGTCTATATTATATGTAATACTTACGTATATAAATGTACAGTCTTATTTTTATTTTATTTTATCATCACCATATCGTATCACCAGAAATGACAACCAAACTAGTCGAAAGCGATTATTTATTTATTTTTATTTTATGTTTGTAAAGTAGCAAACGAGCATGCAGGCCACCTAATGTTAAGTGGTCACTACAGCCCATGGACACCCACATCCAACCTCAAACAAAACCGAAGTTCCGTTTGAGGTTGCGTTTGGATGCGTCACTACTCCTGAGGACTATGATGGTCGCCTCGCTATATGTGTGCCTGGCAACCGCACCTCTCCAACCGAAACACTTCACAATTGCTTCACGGCGGATTATGAGGGGCGGTGGTACTTCCCCAGACGAACGATTGTTCTACCACCTATTAAAGCGATTGATAAAACGATATAAAATTGCGATAAACCTGCTGCTGCCGATAAACTTGCTGTTACAAAAGGCATTAAATATCCGCTAATGATCAAGATATATTAATTTGAGTGCTCCTTTGTTCCCGTCGGCGCGCCGCCAGGACGCCCGCTGCAAGCATTCATGAAACAAATAAGAAAATCAAACACGTCGATTCACTGAAATCAGGAAAAACGAATTATTTGTAACTAAAAAAGCCATTATTCTTTTTTATATCGAAGGGGAAATCTTCAAAAATAAAATCTTTTATGATTGTCATTGGTTATAACCCAATTGGGTCATAAACAACTAGGATAACACTGCTTATCATAATTAGCAATGTTAGCCTAGTGGTTAAGATTCCGGATTCTTACGCTGGGTGTTCGAGGTTCGAATCCTGTAAGCACCTCTGATTTTTCGAAGTTATATTCGTATCAGAAATTAAATAAACATGTTTTAACAGTAAAGAGAAACATCGCGAGGAAAAACGTATCCTTAAATATGTAGGTTTCCTCCGGGAACTTTACAAAGAAGTTGAAACTTTGTAAAGTTCTTGGAGGTGTATGAAGTCTACCAATTCGCACTTGGCCAGCTTAGGCTTCATACATCCTTCTCATTCTGAAGCCAACATGGAACCCGTGCCTTGCAGTGGCACATTAATGGGTTGATTATGATCATGATGATAGGGTTTTATAAGACTCACTCACGGAAATCCCGCCGACAGCCAATTAACACAAGCTCCACCGATTCCTTTCCTTGCGCGCCGCCCTTAGTGTTCCTCCCAGAGCTTGCTGAGACTCAATCCCTATAAGCCAATTAGAAACTACATCAAGTGCACCGGTAATGAGCAACCAAAGCCCAGCTCCAACCACACGCGACACCCCCCCCCCCCGTCTCACTGCTAGCTTCTGCGAACCGGATAAACTACCCCACATGCCAGGTATTCGCAGGTTCAATAACTTTTCGATATTGTCTGGAACGTCTAGTGTTGCAAAAGTCAAGTCAAGTCTAGTGTTGTCAAGTCTATAGGCGCCGGTGTCCACTTTCCATCAGATGGCCTGTCTGCCCTATGTTATGTTAAATTATTAAAATACGAGGAAGCAATATGTTCCGAGGGACGAAGCAATATGTTCCGAGGAGGTTACCTGCTATTCTCTCTTCCTCTACTTACGACACTAGTAGTAAATAGTCCCTTACTTGCAACCATTGCCTCCAGGTATGTAAGTTTGCTTTCAATATTTTCTTTCACAGTTAAAACTGGTGATAAGTAACCCATACCTACTAATAATGCAAATGCTTATAAATGTTAAAGTAAAATAAAGGTGGTAGATAGTTCGTCCGGGGAAGTACCACCGCCGCCCTCATAATCCACTGTGAAGCAGTTTTTGTGTTTCGGTTGGAAAAGTGCGGTTGCCGATCCGCTGTGAAGCAGTTTTTGTGTTTTGGTTAGAGAGGTGCGGTTGCCAGGCACACTTACAGCGAGGTGACCATCTTAGTCCTCAAGAGTAGTGACGCATCTACATACGACTTCAGATAGGACTTCAGTTCTGTTTGAGGTTAGATGTGGGTGTCCATGGGCTGCAGTGACTTAACATCAGGTGGCCTGCATATTCGTTTGCTACTCTTCAAAACAAATATGGTGAGCATATGTGTAATTATGAGTGTCACTTTGTTAAGTTGCTGTCTCATACAATCTCAATACAGACGAAATAGCGGGTGTAACTACAGCTAGTAACACAGTGGTCCGTCTCTTCCCGTGGATCTTAGAGGGCTAAAGGATTAAAGCGCGGTGACTTTGGGAAAACCTTCGCTAAAGAAGACCCAGTAGTGGATAAAAGACTTAAAACGAGGAGTTTCTTTAAACTCTTATTCCCTTTTAACAGTACATATACAAAACTGCAGTCATAATGTTAACTTTGAAATCACAAACTGTTAACTGTGTCAATTTTCCATCTGTTCTGTTCCATTGAAAGACCCAAGTAAGAGCCACAAATGACCAGGATACATATTTGAGTGCCCCTTTGTGTCTACGTTGGCAACCTGCCAGACTCTACAGCCGGCAAATATCCTCACGCGAAAAAAATAGGAACCCTGACTGTGTTAAAAATTGAAAATTTGAGTGAGACTTCATACATTTCGCCTGAAAAATCAAGCTGTTTCAGTTCCGACGAAAGATGGTCAGAATTGCTGAAAATGGAAAAAGCTGTACATGGAAATTGGAAACTTTTATACCTGAATAAACTGAAACAGTGTTTCAGCCTGAGATAAATTTAAAGTTCATTTGGTAAGAAACGATCGAAAAATCATAATAATATCGTTGGGAAAAAAATTCTGTAACATTTTTAAAGTTATACTTTTCTGCGTGTTTGAGAAAGCAGATCTGAGCGCATTTTTATTGTGGGACGAAGTTGCGCGCACTGATGTAACACATAATTTGTTAGCCTGGTACGAAGCAGCACGCGTCGATGTAACACATTATTTTTTAATTGAAGTGTTTTTTTTTTCAAATTTATTTGTAGTATTTACTTTCGTCTTTGGTCGTTTGCTCAGTTAAAATTTGTTTGAATGCGTAAAAAAATATTGTATTAACTACACCAAAGAAGTATAATATCTCACGTGCGTACACGTGTACATACGTGTTTTTTTACATAATGGAAGTCCCAATCGGCCGTACATCCCGGATCCGGAACTGGCTCAAAATAGAACGAGTCCTGTTTGAAATCGACCACAAATAGGATAGTGCTTTATAAGTTATTGCCCGTTGTCCAGTGCTCTGGGTTCGCCATGAGGTACGGGTAAAGCAGCATACCTGAACAACACACCAGGCCTGACGGACCTGACCAGACCTGACGGTAAGCCTCCATCGTTAAAATAAAGCTTAAAATAACTTAAATCAATAAAACATACAGTTATGATAAGCTTTTGTCTTCGCTGGCTCTTCGCCAGACCACCTCCGATAGCTACGTTGTTAAACAATTGTAAGTCGGACGAGTTGGAGTAACTAGTGTAGTAATATATGCTTACCACGGGCACCATATCTCTTTCTATGTGTGTGTGTGTGTGTGTGTCTCTTGAAATCTGTGTTGATTTCAAGAGACACACACACGAAAGCGCTTATATATGACTTAATAGACACTTACAATATCATAAGTATCTACTCCCTTAGATTGATACAATGAACAAGTAAAATTACTTCATACGCCAAAAATGGCAACACTAAAGGTAAAAAATTACCTTTTCAAATTCGGAAACCGAAGGTACATACAAAAAAACCTGTTTGCCGTTTCGTGGGGAGCAACAAAACTGCACACCGACGTTCTTGGCGAGAATAAAAGCATTATTTCGCCACGAAACCCGTGCATTGTGAAGTGCCATTGTTGGTATCCGCGTCGCTCATGCAAACTGCAAATAAGTTGTAACTGATACAGGAGCTTAAATTACCTGCAGACGTGAATGGGCATTCGGAAAGTCCTTTGTTTTGATGTTAAACTTTCGGGAAGGTTTGTACAAATAACACAACTTGTCATTTATTTTATATAACTTGTCATTTATAGAGTAGCAATCGAGCGTGCAGACCACCTGATGTTAAGTGTCACTGCAGCTCATGGACACACATCCAACCTCAAATTGAATTGAAGTCCTATCTGAGGTTGTATGTAGATCGTCGCTACTCCTGAGGACTAAGACGGTTGCCTCGCTTATTTTTTTTATTTGTAAAGTAGCAAACAAGCTTACAGCCCACTTGATGTTAAGCGGTCACCGCAGCCCATGGACACCCACATCCAACCCCAAACAAAACTGAAGTTCCGTTTGAGGTTGCATACGGATGCGTCACTACTCCTGAGAACTAAGATGGTCGCCTCGCTATATGTGTGCCTGGCAACCGCACCTCTCCAACCGAAACACAAAAACTGCTTTACGTAGATGAAGGCGGCGGTGGTACTTCCCCAGACGAACGATTGTTCTACCACCAATTAAATAAAAATACACCTCGCTTGTAAGTGCACCCGACAACCACACCTCTCAAACCAAAACAAGAATTGTTTCACGGCGGATTATGAGTGCGGCGGTGGTACCTCCCCAAACGAACTATAGTTCTATATTATATATGTACTAGACCTCGATTACGACTGAAATCGTGAGACATCTTGTAATATTGTTCCAAAGTGCAGCACTGACTGACAACGACCAAATTTACGACCAACGACTTAATTTTATAATTGTCTTCCTTAATTTAAGTTAAAGATTCCGGGTTCAAGCCCCGGTCAGTCATGCATCTAAACGAAATCAAATTTATTTTCTCGGTCTGAATATTTGTGTGCTCACCTAATTTTCTTTTATAGGGAACGTCACTGTGGGAGTGTGTAGAAAACATTTAAACTTACCACTTTAAAGGTCTAAATTAGAACGCTTTGTGTACCAGAATTTCAGCTCAGTATTATGAAAGTAGGTTATTAAAGACTCGACAAAAGTAATCAAAACATTTAAAAAGAAATATCTAAATAAAATATATACTAAAAAATGTTTACTACCAGCAAATACACATTCATTTGCCCCTTAATTTACTCAAAAAGCTCCAGTTCCAATGTACCAACTTTTATTGCCAAGAGCTTTAAATATAACTCTATTTTCCATTTTCTTTTAAATACATTATTCCTTTTATGACTCGATCTACACAATAAGCCGTACAAGTCAAACAAACCATTTTGAACCCTGTCTCTTTACGTTAAGGTTCAACTAATGTATAACTGTATTAGTTTAAAGTTAACCGATGACGTATGAGAAAGAGATTTATGTATCTTAGCGGATTCGCAAGTAAATCATAGTGATAACAATAAAGCGCGATGTACCGACAGCGATGGATTGATGCGGTTTGAGTAGTGGTAACTTTGCTGGATAAATGGAGGTCGGTTGCAATGAAACATCTCTGCTGGCTCCGTGCTTTATTTCTGCTTCTAACGGTACCAAATATAAGAGTTAAATAAGGCCCCTTTCTATCTGAAAGACGAGCGTCCAGACCATCTGATGTTAAGTGGTCATTCAAGCTCATGGACATCTACATCTGTCTTCAAATAGTCGTACATAGATGCTTTACTACTTGAGTGGATTAAGATATAAGAAGAACCGAAACACAAATATTACTTCACGGTAGATTGTGAGGGCGTCGGTGGTACCTTCCAGGTCGAACTATATTTCTACCACCAATGTTCATACAAAGAATAACGTGGGGCTATGCGTGTGGTAAGTTACTCAAACTAGTGTTCCTTAACTCAAAATGACGTATCCTAAGTCATTATTTATGTATATCCCAGGCCGGGGACCAAGGACCCATCATTGTTCACTTTGGTAATGAATATGATAAGAAACTCGTGAAGCTTAAAAAAAAAAATGACAATCGAATAAATATTCCGCTGTTTCGAAAAATATTACACTCGAATTTAATATTTCACAAATAAATAATTACACAAATAAGTTATTACGAAATTTGTGCTACAGATAAATAACACTGAAAGAGGAAAACAGAATTCATTACGATTCCGTGTTCCGTACAATCGGATGATTTAAATCTGCCGAGTGGCGCGCCATTTACAATTGAGTTGTCGTAAAATTAACAAATTTGACGTATACGTAATGGCGGCACGGAGAGCATGCGACATGGACACTTCTTATTTTAATATTCTCTTACTATTTATCTCGCTATAAAATAAATAAATAAAACCCTTTTGACACTCATAGACCCACAGTAGGAATAACCCTGTATCATGGGTGCCATGGATATATACAAAGACAAGTACACAAACACCCAGATACAGAACAAAAATCTAAATATCTGCTTGGCTGAGAATGACAGAGAAATTGACAAGCGCTGTGCCACGCACCATAAAAATATATAAATAAAAGGTGGTAGAATTATAGTTCGTCCGGGGAGGTACCACCGCCGATCTCATAATCCGCCGTGAAGCAATTTTGTGTTTCGGTTGGAGAGGTGCGGTT
>DWKL01002830.1:0-12205 GCA_018249415.1 Phareas burnsi | reverse complement strand
ACGTTAGGTTAAAAAAAAAAAAAAAAAAAAAAAAAAAAAATACAGGACTGGTTAATCTTCATAACGACGGAAGCTTTATAATAGGGACCCATCGTAGGGAGTGACAAATAATTGCAATAAATCATAGCTTTGATTCATGTGATTCATAATCTAGATTATAAGTCGATGCAGACAAAGTCGCGTGCGCAATCTAGCGGGTAATAAAAAAAATAATTAATAATAATTATATGTAGCGTCTGATAGATGTGTATATTTTTTTTATTAATAGAGTTCTATCAGTGGCGTTATGCCAACTACATGATCAGTATATTGTTTACCATTGCGATATCCAGGCTTTCTGGGTTATTGCGAATTTTGTGTATTGTGGAGAAAAAAATCAAGCGAAATAAAATATATACGGCTGATTGTAAAGTTTTTCGGTTTATGTTAATTCTAGAATTTATTCATCGCGGAGAGAATTTAATTAAA
Organism: Phareas burnsi; assembly: GCA_018249415.1. NCBI lineage: Eukaryota > Metazoa > Arthropoda > Insecta > Lepidoptera > Hesperiidae > Phareas > Phareas burnsi. Next base: position 11,737 of record DWKL01002830.1, on the reverse strand, counting down.
AAAACTTGTTTTTTTTTAATAAAAAAAAATGTAATTCATAAAAAAAATCCTATGAGAATCGGTAAAATAAAGAGGAAATGATCGTTGTTAGTAAGATTTTCATGAAACATCTGATGTGCAATACTCATGACAAGAGAAACGGATTGATGCTGCCAATAATGAAAGACGTGGATTCATGACGTAACACGATTGTGACTCTGTAATTTTTTATTCATACGTGCAATGAAATTAAAAAAACGCCATCGGTGCGTTCAGATTTTTTGCGCAATTCTTTTATTTTTATTGCAATAAATAAATAAAATGCCTAGGAAATCGGGGTCGAATGATACAGAACGTAAAGTCTCATCATCAGCTTCATCATCGTCGCCATCGGATCACGTGTTCTCTATATCGACGCGCGGGAAGCTAATATGCAGGACTTCGTCAAGCGAAGAGAGCTTGGAGTCGTCTCTCAGTGATGCGTCCGACAGGTTCACGCTGCCGGCGCGCGCTGATGCTGTGGTGGAGCTGTGGAGGACGAAGTTGGCCGAGAGGCTGCTCTCGCCGGCCCACTTTCAGGACCACTGGCGGGTCACTGTGCCCAGGATATACTCGCCGCAGCCGAACCGGACTTGTCTGGGTGAGTTATCATATTAAAATTGTGTAAGTCAAACTATTATTTAGTATCCCAGTACAAAAAACATATTATAATTCGTAAAACAAGCCAAAAAAAAAAATATATGTTTGAGGAGTAGTAAACGAGCTTGCAGGCCACCCGATGTTATGTAGTCAATGCAGCCCATGAATACCTACATCTAATCTCAAACAAGACTGATGTTCTGTCTGAGGTCATACGTAGATGTGTCACTATTCCTGAGGACTAAGATGGTCGCCTCGCTGTAAGTGACCGGCAACCGCACCTGTCAACCGAAAGACAAAAATTGCTCCACGGCGGATTATGAGGGCGGCGAGGACTGCCCAGACGAAATATAGTTCTACCACCTATAAAATTAAGTAAGTAAATCTGTAGTTTTAGTTTTTCCGTTGGTGGGGTGCGATTTTGCGGGCATTCTTACAGCGAGGCTACTATCTTAGTCCTCAGGAGTAGTGACGCATCTATATATCCTCAGATCTGTTTGAGGTTAAATGTGGGTGTCCATGGGCTGCAGTGAGCACTTAACATCAGCTGGCCTCAAATATAAAAAAAAAAATTAAATTCGGACATAAGTCTTATCTGTGTCTATAAAAATGTTTGTTTGTGAATATCTGCGGCCTCTTTCTGAATTTGACCTACATTCGTTAATTTTGAGAGAGAATAGAAATTAAATGTAGATTATATGTTTTTTGCTTTTATAGTGGGTTTCTGATGATAGATGAGCTAATAGCATCACTAAACAGACATAGTCTACAATCAGTTTCGTCCAGAAACTTTAATACATTTTTGTATTAAAAAAAAAACATTTCCGTCGAGAAAATGAATGTTTCATTGTAAAAAGCACACGATTATCATCCTCAATAATATAATTCCACACAACTATACTTCACAACTTACATCATTTTATATCTGAATATTTGTAGCAAAATGAATTCAATTAATGTATGTAATCTCTACTAGGGACGTTTTAGATGTAATACATTTTTGGGGCTATTAAATAAAAAATAATCCACGCTTATATCGCGTATAAAAAACTATTACCATTAGAACTCATAGAACTCTGAGATCTGCGTGGCGCAGCGGTTACCATGCCGGTCTGACACGCAAGAGTTCCGTGTTCGATTTCCGGTCAGGAAGACATGTATATAATTTGGAATTCTGTTCTGAGTCTGGGTGTTTAGATACTCGACTTTATATGTGACCATGGCAACCACGACACGGAATCCTAGTGTGGGGCTATCAGTGTAGAAAGATGTATTTAATTGTTTATTATATATTTGTGGCGGACTTTTCAGATTGGGCGTTCGACGAAGAATTAGCCGCGAAGCTGTTAATCCAACCCTTGGAGCAGTTCATATGGGGTTCCACGGAGTCTTCGCAACCGGCGCCGCCAAGGCGGTCGACCCTTTGCGGCCGTGTGTTCAAGCAGGGGGAGCCCGCGTACAGCTGTCGAGAGTGCGGTAAGATCTGAGCAACAAAAGAGAAAGTTTTTTCGGTACTTTTGAGTACCCCCTTAACCCTCTTGGTGGATGAATTTCTTTAACCATGGTCACGATTCAAGTTCATACGGTGTGGTGGTCCCTGTGCAACGCAAGAATATCACTTACATTTAATATTATTATTAAACTAACCCATTAATTCATAGCTCAAAAAGCAGTGATAGCCTAGTGATTGAGTGTTCTAGCTTCGAATCCCACATTGTTTTTTTTTAAAGTTATGTGCGTATTAGAAATTTATTATCACTTGCTATTACTACTAACTACTATTCACTAAATTTATTATTGCTTTAACATTGAAGGAAAACAACGTGAAAAAACCTACACATCTGATAATTCTGTGTAAAGTGTTCGTAGATGTGACAAGTCTACCAATTTTCACTTGGCCAGCGTGGTGGACTATGGGGCTAGTCCCTTTTATTCTGACAGGAAATTGTGACCAGCTGGGGCAGCAATAGGTGGATGATAATGAGTCTCTTAATTCTCCCAGGCATGGACAACACATGCGTGCTATGCGTAGAATGCTTCAAGGTATCGGCGCACAGACACCACAAGTACAAGATGGGCCAGTCCGGGGGCGGCGGCTGCTGCGACTGCGGGGACACGGAGGCTTGGAAGCGGGACCCCTTCTGTGAGCTGCACGCTGTAAGTCCATATGATTGTATGCTTCAATAGGTGATAGAACTGTAGTTCGTCCGAGGTGATACTATCACCGCCTGCATAATCCTCCGTGAAGCAAATTTCGTGTTTCGGTGGAAGAGATGTGGCTGTCAGGTAAAGATACCACGAGGCAACCACTATAGGGCTCAAGAGTAGTGACGCCTCTACGTACTCAGATATAATAGCTTTACGGCGGATTATGAGGGTGGGGATGGTACTGCCCCGCACGAACTATAGTTCGACCACCTACACTTTCTACACTCGTAGCTAGGAGCTCGTAGAATCTATGTATCGTGGATGCCATGGACACATACAAAGACGAGAATATGAGTACCCAGACCCAGAACTGAAGTGTAAATTCATCTTTCAGAAAGGTGGTATGTAATGGTGGTAAAACTTTTCGTGGTTTGATTCCGAAGACACCATCCCCACATCCATACCCATTTCTGTTTTATGTCAGTAGTAAACTCTGCTGTGTTCTGGTTTGAAGATTGTAATAAAGGAGGGAGAGTTACATGGGGCGTTCTGATTAGGCTAGAGAGGTAGCAATGCATCTGAGTCCAACCTCAGGTAGGTCTTCAATTTTATTTGAGGTTGATTATAGCTGTCCATACACTATATTTACCTCTTACCCTCAGGTGACCTACATGATAGTATATTAAAAAAATAATAAAGAAAAATGGGTCTGGCCATGGATTAAAGTCGGAACCCTGTGGGTGTTAGACTGACATGGGGTGCCACCACTATTTTTTTTTTTTATAATTTCACCACATAACAATAATATGGTGAAGTAGTAGTAGAATATATCTACTTATCAAATTTCATATATATACTGCCTACAGTCTCTTAAGTAAAATGGATGTGGCATAAGGAAAAGTAGACTATACGATGGGCAAGGCGAAATTTTAGAGTTTAATTAAGATATGTAACATCTAAATGTAGCCAATGGCATGATTGACAGCAAACTCTATATCGATCTTGTAATAAATTTATTTAGAAATTAATTCTGATTATTTTTTTGCAACAATTCGAAATCAGGCTCCTACCTACGATGACCAAGCGCAGCCCAGCATCAGCCAGGAGGTGTTGGAGCGGATGAAGATAGTCACCGCCGTCTGTATGTCCTACTGCTTCAGGCTGTTAACCCTAGACCACGCGCCAGGTCTACCCAACGATTTGAGGTACACCGAATTAATTTTTATGTCTATATACTAAAGTTTAAAATCGAATCCTACATTCAAACAATCATAGCTATAAGTGTGAATGAAATTGCTGAAATGTTGTTTTGAAGTGTCCTAAAATTTATTTATTTAATACTAAACATTCGTCTGCGAGATAGTCCCTTAGATTTTTTTTTAATGATTAGCTGTAGAGTTTAGGCATAGTTACTTCCTTTAGAGATAGGATTTAGTTATGATCTCATTGTACTTAATGCTGATTCCAGGTTAAAAGACGCCGAACGCGATCTCCTCCAGATATTGGACCAGCCCGATTGTTACTGCACCGTTCTTTACAACGACGAGACCCACACTTTTGAGCAGGTAATTTCTTTATATTGCCTCATCATCGTCATCGTCACCATCATTATTATCATTATCGTCATCGTCATCGTCATCGTTGATGTCCCACTACTGGACACGGATCTCCATAGAGAGTAGGTCACTGCTGAGGTTGTGGTTTAACTGATTTAACTGGTCACTGTGGTTCCAAGGTGGCTGAGTACAACGCAAGCAGGTCAATGAAACAAAGGCGTGATGGCTAGTATGGATAAAATTCCGGCTTCTTACTCTGGAAGACCGGGGGTCAAATCCCGCACGTATCTCTGATTCTGTCAAAGTAACGTGTGTAATCGAAATAAATTTTCACATGCTTTAATGGTGTAGGTAAACATCGTGAGGAAACCTGTATGTTTGAGCTTACTCTCTATAGTTCTCATAATGTGCAGTGGACCATTTCGCACTTCGCCAGCTTGGTGGACAAACTCTTCTCATTATGAGAGGAGAGGTCCAACTGTGAGACAGAAATTGGTCGATGACGAAACGAAACAACACATTACCCCAGGGTTTTTGGAAGAGATGGCTTTTAGTCCTAGCCTGGTTTTGTCCCCTGTCTTCGTTATCTCTTAATGTTTTATTTTTCCTTATTTTGGTATGCAATTAAGTGTTTTGTATTGACTGTGTTGTATGTCCTTGGTGTCCGAGTAGTTAGATATTACTGTATATGATATTTTATTGATGTCGTTCTAATAAAATGTTCTTACGCTCCACTTGACCAACTCAGAGACCGGCATCCCTTTGATCATTTTGTGTATTACAATCATATTTACCAATTCCACGGAATCCTATGTTTTGAAATTTTTCGAATTGAATAATCAGTTGCAGACCTCGTCAAACCATACTAAGCCTAAGCCTTACTACGACTATACAGGGTGTACCAAAAACATTACCGAATATTTTAATTATAAAAAAGAATTATTGGAATTAGAGAAGTTGTTATCAAATTTAATACTAATTGTGATACCATATAAAGTGTAGTTTTCTAACAAGTAGTCCGACGGTAACAGAGCAATTAATTAAAAATGCATTTATTTGGAACAAGCAAGGGAGCGGGAGCTCCTCCCGAGACAGGCTGAAACAGGTAAAGGTGCATTAAAAAAACAGGGTGTAAAAAAATCACTCCAAAAAATTTTAATTCAATTCTAATAGGCATAATAAATTTGAGATCTTTCTAAAACTAAAACCACTAGAAGAAATGTAAAAAGTATCATTCATTGCACCGATCCTTTGCTTGTCAAATGCAACAAGAAACAGCCGAGCTGCCCAGTTACTAAAAGAAATATTTCTCATTTGCTCTTCATGGTCGCTTGTAATGGTTACATGTAGGTTCTGGATGCGGTATTTTTACACCCTGTATGGTCTTTATTAGTTTTCAATTCTGTGAGGCTTCTTTCATAAAGTTGCTTAGTTTCAGGAATTCAAAAATATATCTTACTCTATGTAGCTGTATAATAAATGCTTATCACCGAAATGATCTTGAAATAATTTTGTCATTGTAAATGAACATAATTTTGCAATATATAATTTCACTTCTTTGTACTTAAAGAAATCATTTTTCAAAATATTGTTAGTGAAACATTCACAATATTAATCATTAAAGTTTCAAAATATCATTGAATAGATAAGGCATGTTTTTCTCTTCTTAATCGAATATTCGCTTCGAAAATACACATATATTTATTATCCCCCTCCCCCTCCCCATTCTTAATCCATCTCGAGTAGTTCACAAATTCCTAAAGCCATATAAATGGAATGAAGACAACTCAAATCCTATATATAACAAAAGTATCCTGAACTCACGTAATACTCGATATTTGAAAGACAATTCTTGATTTGAAAGACTTGTCTTTCTAACGTGATGTGAACCTAAAATAACATCATTTCCTCTTCCCGTGGATGTTGTAGGAGGCGTCTAAGGGAGACTAGGAGGTGATGAACACTACCTACCTGTGACGTTATTTGTCTAGTGCGTTTTTCTAAGAGAGGTCCATGTCCAGTAGCCTTCCAAGGGCTCATGGATGAATAAATAACGCTTTCTATACTCATGACCCTTCACTACTATTTCCTGTATGGCACACTGTGTACTAACGGTGGTACATGATATGTACAATGGTACATGTCTCCTGTCTCATATGGAACAAGTACATAAAACACCAAGATATAGAACAGAAACCAAAATTGATTATGATGTCTGCTTTGCCGGAGATTGTACCCGAGACCGAATCGATATCGATATATAGAGTATTAATCTGAATTACCTTTAAATAAGATTGAATTTAGTTTGATAAGCGTGTTATGCTAAAACTAGCATAACCCACTAAAATCTATCGGGGATCCACGCTGTCTCCACTTCTGTCGTCTTATATTGTTTAGTAGGTAGGACTACTTGGATAGTCACTATACACTTCATTTGATACATTACAATTTAATTATCTACTGAGTAATGATATATTGATTGGACTTTTTTCAACTAACGTCCCAAAAGGAAATCGACTCATAAAGTATCTTTTGTACATTTTGTTATATCTCATAAGGTAACAGGCAGTATTTTTTATTCGAATACAATTTTCCATACTGAGAAATAGATCTATTTGGATATTTTTGTCCATGAGATTTTATGTTTGGAGCAGGCAGAAATAGATGCGCAGATGGTGTTTACGGAATCGAACCGTAAAGGGTTTTACCAACTTTGAAATAACATTTTAAACAGATAGACGGATAGATACATTTATCCAGTACTACATCCCCAGGTGATAACTACGCTGATTAGGGTGATGAAGTGCAACCACCGTGACTCGGTGGAACTGGTGACGCTCATCGACCGGGAAGGCCGCGCGCTTGTCAAGTGCAACTCTTTTCAAGTTTGCGACAAGCTTAAGAATGATATAGAGTCGTGAGTATACGAGTTTGAACTTTTTCTTTGGGAATCTGTATTTTGGTTGGTTGGATCGGAACTTTGGTGGTTAGCGGTCAACCCTTGTCAGATGTTTTCAAACCGCCCACAAGTACTCCGACAAGGTTTAACGGCTGCTATCCAGTGACAACAAGTGGGACCGACCACTTTACGTGCTCTAAAGCACGGAAGTGCGCATGAAGTGTTCACTAACGATCACTAATTTAATTATCGTTTGTCAACTTTCTATTGATTTTCTTCGTTTTCTTAAATCTATTAGGCTTAACGTAGATTTATGTATTTCCGAATCGTTAGAAAAAATATGCCTAGCTCAATTCTTATCCTTTAGTTTAAAGCGTTAATATTTAATTTTAATTTGTAATTGTACTCTTTATAATAAAGTAATTAATTTCAATTCAATTCAATATAAAAACATGTCAGACGGTGGTTCTAATGTATTTGAAGATCCAACCGGAAAATAATTAATACAATAGTATCATTATCTTTTGTATTATATAATTAAGTAAAATTATTGAGAGTACAATAATGTCCACACCCTATTAAGGACCGGTCTACATCCAACCCTTCGGTGAAATATAATATAAACTGAAGTTTAGTCTTATTATGTTATATATTATTATATTGTGTTGAAATATGTATAAATGTATATATATCGATGGGTTGGATATGGATTGAGCCGCGTATCGGTGGTTGGTGTACTGTGTTGCGTGGCGGCGGCAGGCGCGCGGCGATGTTGGGACGGTTCTCGTCGCGCCCGCGCGCCGCCCGCGTGTCCGTTGCGCACGCGCACGTGCTTGCGCACCAACGCTACGCGCTGGCGACGTTGCAGTGGTGAGTGTGTTTGGTTACGCTGGCGGGCGCGCGGTAAACGTGTTGCGTTGTGCGTAGGTTCACGTCGAGGCACGGGCCCGCGTTGAAAGTGCTCGTGATGCACGCGCACGTTATCGCACACCAGACGTTCGCTATGAAGCTGTTGACTTGGTGAGTTATTTTTTTGCATTGCTTCTGTTTGTTTTGTAGCAAGCCAGCCAAACTTTTCTTTATGTTTGAAAAGTAGCAAACGGGCGCGCATGCCACATGATGGTTAAGTGGTCACTGCAGCCCATGGAGACCTACTTCTAACCTCAAACAAAACTGAAATTCTATCTGATGTCGTACGTAGATGCGTCAACATTCCTGAGGACTAAAGTAGTCGTCTCTCTGCAAGTGTACCCGATAACCGCACCTCTCCAACTAAGACACAAAAACTGCCTCGCGACGCGATATGAAGGCGGCGATGGACCTTCTACCACCTACTTATGTATGCTATATAGCTTATAGCTTAGTAGTAAAAGTGTATATGGTCCACCTTATGGAAAGTGGTCATTGTCGCCCATGGTAATTTATAATCAACCCCAAATAGGATTGTAGTCTTACGTGAAGTCGGCCACTGATAAGTCCCTACTCTTAAAGGTTAAATAGGGTTGCTACGAGTGCCTCTTCTCTACCGCATCCTTCAAAACCAAACAGCCTTACTGTTATAACGCAGAAATAGATGCAGTAGTGCCTTTGGAGCCAAACCACGAACGGTTATACCATCCTTTATTGTATTTATTGATATTTATTATTATTTTGATTATGTAACGGATACTCATGATATGCGGTTTTACTAGGTTTCACCCAGTGGTCGAAATTAGACCATAATCATTCTTGAAAATTTGAGAAAAACATATGATTCCAGAGATATTTGCATGTTTCGAACATTTTTTTGTAATCCTATAGATTTGTCCATTGTATATCTGTCAATAGTTACCAAAAAAAAGGCAAATCGGATAACAATTAGAGAAGAAAAACATTCTGAACTGTCTTGCCTTTACATATTTATGTATAGATTATTTATATTGATCTTTATTGTTCCTTTTCATGTTTAAATTGTTTAATGAACAAAACTCATCAATACAAGACAAATACTTTGTTTTGTAACAGTATAGTTATAGAATCTAATAATTGTATACCTACCTTTCTTTGAACCTTCATAGATATATGGATTACGACGACCCTTGCAGTTACCTAATATTTTCCTTTGTCAATTTGCCAGATTCTGATAAAACTTGTGTGGATATATAGGGGCTATCCCAATTCTTTTTAGGCATTCCCTTTTTTGACTCGATAAGTTCATATGATATGAGGTGCCATATCAGACAAAACTAAAAAAAAATAATTGTAATTTTGTGGCCGACATGGCAAGCGTTTTACATTTTGTAAATATTCGAAGTACATTCTAGGCTGCAGAACTTCGTCAGCCAAGAGCAAAGCTTGCGCTTAGCCGTCAGTCAAGTGGCTTTAGGGGAGGAGCCTGGCGAGAGCACGTGGTCGGTGGGCGGGGCCGCAGGGCCTGGGGGAGTGGCTGTCGGCGTGATGCAGAACGACTGCCGCATGTGGAAGGCGGCACGCACGGCGTGGCATCGCCTGCTCATCGCCACTACATTGATGGACTATGATACAAAGAGAGCAATGGCGAAGCTATTTACTAAGAACTATGGTTAGTATCTGTGCTGGTCATAGGCCTAGCCGAACTTGCGACAGTCCAACCACGGGTCGACATAGGTCTCCCCTAATGGGTGCCACCCCAATCGGTTTTCCGCTCACTGAATCGAAATGTTTCTCGCTTTCTTTACCTGGTTAGGTAAAGGAAGCGAGAAACTAGGTACGATGACAGATTATCATGTTCCCGTTTCAGGTTCGATTCTTAAGGACTTCATCCGTGACGACCACGACCACTCGTTCTCGATCTCGTCGTTGTCGGTGCAGTTGTACACGACGCCCACGCTGGCGCACCACCTCATCGCGCAGCACGACGCGCTGTTCGTCGTCATGAACACTTTCGTCAGCGAGTGCAAGAGGCGATGCAACGCCGAGGTACGTTGCGCGATGATCACGACAAGCACGACCACGCGCAAGATACCTTGTGCGCGACGATCATGACGACCACGCTTAAGGTATTTTGTGCACAACGACCACGACGACCATGACTATACTTGACGTACTTTGTGCACGACGACCGTGACAACCACGACCACGCTCGAGGTACTTTTTACGCGATGACTGACGACCACTACTACATTCGAGGTACTTTGTGCACGACGACCGTGACGACCACGACAATGCTTCGAATTCTCCCGCTTGTTGTAAAGACGAATTAATTATTCAGCGATACTGCGGACAATGTGCAATCATTGTTTAGCTACAAATCTTGTATGAGGCAGAGCATTAAATTGCCTTTATTTATTTAAGGTGTTGGTCTTTTCAGATGTGTAAGTAGCTTGCCACTTAGGGGTGATTGATAGAGAATACCCTCAGGTATTCAATTCGCCCATTGTATTCTTTATCGTAAAGTTTTACCGATAAATGGTAAATGTATAAACATTCGAGATTTCGAGGTTATGTTTAAAAAGTTTCTGAAAAAATTAAGTTTTGTATAACATGCATCGTTCATCAACAGTAGTTTCGTGATAGATAATGATAATGAAAAAAAACGAATACTCCTGTAATACTTCGGGAAACATGGTGAGGTGAATGTTTAGTATTCGTTGTGGTGTCCTTCGTTCCGCATTTGGTTAGCGTGGTAGGTTATGACCTAACCCTTCTCATTCTGAGAGGGAGACCCATGCTCAACAGTGAGGCAGTAATGGGTTGATTATAATGATGACGGTGATGATTATAATGATAAATCAATTATTCCTTTACCTCAATAGGGTCGGCTGGAATTCGACAGGAACCAGGTGTCAATGACGTTTAAGCGCGCCCAGTTCATCCTGTACGACGTGAAGTACCTGCTGGGCTCTGTGCCCACCACCTTCGACGATGACCTGCGCAAGGGGTTCCTGCACGGGCTGTCGCTCATGCTGAACCTTCTCGTCATGATGCAAGGCATGGACTCGGTTGTGAGACAGGTGGGTGTTTACCATGTTGCTTGACTGCAGCACTGCTGGGTAAGCTGAAACGAAACTGGAGAAGGCCCAAAGCATACTCCCCAGCGCTGCTCCAATGCGTATTGGTGGAGATACGGGTTAGTGGCCAACCCGTGTCGGATGTTTTCAAATCACCCACAAGGCCTCCAACAAGGTTTAACGACTGGTATCCAGTAATTAAAACCGGGACCGACAGATTTACGTGCTCTCCGCAGCGCGCATGAAATTTAGCCACTAGCGGTCAACCATCCAACTGCCGACCGCGCCCGACATTGCTATGCACGGCTCAGTTATATGTTTTCAGTATATTGTGTTACTCACTGTTCACTACTGTTAAATATGCGGACAGCGGGCACAAAGGAAAGGCAAGCGGATTACCAATGCACTCGTTTGTTTCAAGAGAATGTACAACCACGTGTCGTTTTTTTTATGCAAAAAGAGTGCAAACCAGCACGCCACCTGATGTTAGGTGGTCACTGCAGCCCATGGACACCTACATTTACTCTTAAATAAAACCGAAGTTTTGT
>DWKL01002829.1:0-12205 GCA_018249415.1 Phareas burnsi | reverse complement strand
GTGATAGCCTAGTGGTTAAGATTCCGGCCTCTCACACTGAGTGTTCGGGTTTCGAGTCCCGCACGCACCTCTAATTTTTCGAAGTTATGTACGTATTAGAAATTAATTAACACTTGCTTTAACGGTGAAGGAAAACATCGCAAGCAAACCTACACATCTGAGGGTTCTTTGTAAAGTTCTCGAAGATGTGTATAATCTATCAATCCGCGCTTGGGTAGCGTGGTGGACTATGGCCTAGCCCTTCTCATCCTGAGAGGAGACCATGCTCAGCAGTGGTTAGTAAGATTAATGGGTTGATGATAGATATTTAAACTGCGGGTTCTATTGTGGGATACTTCTATGCTTACTTTCTTCACTTGTTTTTTTATTTACTCTATCCTACGTCGAAAATCATAAGAGCTTTTGTCGAAATGTTCGTCTCAATACGACTTTAGTATACCCATGTTTAGAAAGTTAAGACTCAGGTAATTTAAACTAAATCACAAGTGCGAGGGATTTTAATTTAATTTCTCGATTCGAACGTCCTATTTGCAATAACTTGTCAAATAAATCTCGAAGCAATCGCTCAGTTTAACGAGTTCCAGTAGTAGGGTTTATTGGTCGTGAAATAGGGCTTCGTGGGGCCTAGCGACTTATTAATAATTCACATTTGATTACTTTGGGTACTGAGTAGGTACGTTAAAATTGTACAAAATTGGATTAAATACGTCAAAAGCTATTTTTGTACACATATATAAGCTCCGAGTTCGTCGTGTGGGACTAGTAAATTTTTACGCAAATTCTCTGGATATTTTCTGCGTTGTAGCATCTGCCATTCCTTGTGACGTCCTGTATATTTGCCAGAAAATTTCTTTAACATTGGCTCGGTAATTTAATTTTTATAGACAGACAGATATTTTCAAAACGTGTTCTTAGGTTTTGGTAATGTACAAAAAAGTTGGGTTCTTAAAAAAGAGCTGTTATTTTTAGGACATTACCGAGAATCGTGGGTTGAGAAAGAAAGAGCAGTTATTTTTGGGCAATCACTACCAAGGATCGGGGTTGAGAAAGCGATTGGGCTATTGTGATGAAATCAAACTTAAAATATAAAACCTAAGATTTATCCAAGCTTTGAAATACACTATAGTTGTATAATGTAAAACCAATTTGGACATTATAATTGTATTGGTACTTTTGTGGTTTTTTATTTACTTTTTATTAACTACGATAAACTAACATCGTTATATCATCATCCTATCATGTTCTGTTTAATTTAACCTCTTATATTAAATAATTAATAAATAAAATTTATATTTAAATTATTTAATTAATAAATTGTAAATGCAAATAAATGGTCTTAAACCGTGCTTTAGTCAAGTGTCTTTCTTGCTTTTCTTTTACCATAGTTCAGATTTTAAATATCAAAACTTCTTTTGCAGTGACAATGTTCCTACACGTATATCAACTAAATGACTAAGGGTGTGTGCAATAAACTGTGACATTGAATAAAAATGTGTTCGAAAATATTGAAATAAAACCAAGAGATGGCTTCGTACAGTCATCAGGAGACGCAGTCGAGTCCGGCGAAGGAGGTGCCGAGGTAACAGTCGTAGATTTCTTTATGTAATAATAGCTAAAGATCATGCAGCCCGTCTAATCTTAAGTGATCATTGCTGCCTGGACGTGTGTAACCAATTCCACATAGCCCAGGAGTTCTGAAGTCGATCAACCACGTGTTGCTTTTCCTGAGAATGAAGATAGAGTCCCTTCAAAAAAATGAACCTGTCTTATCACACTCTTCCATTCAGAACTCAACAGCGGTAGACTGTAGATATGATAGAGGTATGGCAGGGACTAAGAGCCTACCTTTAACTTTTCCAATTACCAGTTTATTATAAAATGTTACAAAGATTATGTGTATAAGTATGTACCACTTCATTTATTTCCGTGAATGTCACAGACAGAACCCGATCTAAGGGGGGCAAGCTGGGCATTTTCCCGGGGCTACAAAATTGATACGAACGAAGAGAAAAATAATCTAAGGTGGGGGGGGGGGCGGCGGGGGGGTCAAGCTAGGCAATTCCCCGGAGCTGCAAAATCGATACAATTGTACGAAGAGAAAAATCTTATAAAAAATACGGTGCTGAGCCCTGTAGGTAAAACAGTTAGGCCGTCAAAGGTTAAGTTGGTTAAAATTCCGCCATACCATATCTGGGTTAGCATGTTCATGACTTGTAAGGAGTCATTGTAAAAGGCGGCAAAAATTATTTTTGTCCGGAGCAGCTGAACTTCTAGATTGGGGCCTGATCACAGAAAGGAACTAAACGATTTCACCAGTGTGAAATTACTCATCAACGCGTGCAGTCAAGTAGTAGTTACGAAAAAACTCCCTTTCTAAGGAAGAACTGCGTCCAGCAGTGACCTTTTAATAACAATTTTATGGTGAAAATATTTTAATCTTTTCCCATAGATGTCCTGGAAGGTGACTAAGGGATTACATCAGAGATGCCCAGCAGCATTTTTCAGTTAGTTATGAACTTATTGCAGTCACCAAGACACAGTCAAGCGATGACTACGGCAAAATCGCCCTTTCTAAGGAACTGTGTCCAACAGAGGACCTTTAAACGCTGACATATGGAACCTTTCTGAAAATATTTTAACATTTTTTACCCTACAGCACACGGACATACGAAACCCTTTAGTGGAGTCAAATAGCATTTTATCTTTAATGAACACGTTTCATTCATATTCGGGGTGAATTCAATTTATCAACATGAATTGTTAATGAGTGACGGATGGTAAATCCATTTCATAACAATGATTTTAATATATGTACCTACATACCATAATAAACATGTTAATTGCATTGATATGTTATTGTATTATTTACTAACAATTTTTCTGTTATGTATAGGGTGTTTGTTTTAAATTCATAGTTTGAGTATTAACTCTCAGCGGGAAGCCGAAATCTTATTTAGTAAGATACGCGGTTGCCAGGCAAACACAGCGAGGCGACCATCATATTCCACAGGATAGTGACGCATCCATATACAACCTCAAACGAAACTTTGGTTTTGTTTGAGGTTGGATGTGGGTGTCCATGGGCTGCGGCTACCACTTAACATCAGGTGACCTGCATGCTCGTTTACTACTTTACAAATATAAAAAAAACACGATTGTCTTTCATATTAATGACCCGAGGTTCAAATTCCGCACACACCTTTGATTTGTCGAAGTTTTGTAGTTATTATAGTCTATGCGGAATATGACCTAATCCCTCATTTTGGAGGAGACCTTTGCCCAGCAGCGGGACAGTGGGATAGGTTTATGATGAATGATGTTGATGACGAATTATGATGATGAATTAAGGTGAAGATAATTAATTACTATGATGATGAATGATGATGATGATGACGATAGCTGATGATGATGATGATGATGATAGCTGATGATGATGATGAATGATGATGACTTGATGTTAAGCGGTTACTGCGGCCTATGGAGTCCCACATCTAACTTCAAACAGGACTGAGGTCCTATCGAAGGTCGTATTTAGATGCATTCAACTTCTGAGGACTAAGACGGCCGCCTCGCTGTAAGTGTATCCGACAACACGAAACACAAGATTTTTTTCACAGTGGTCTGTGAGGACACAACATTTTTTTTTTTGTTTGTAAAGTAGCAAACGAGCATGCAGGCCACCCGATGTTAAGTGGTCACCGCAGCCCATGAACACCCATATCCAACCTCAAACAAAACCGAAGTTCCGTTTGAGGCTGTATATGGATGCGTCACTACTTCTGAGGACTATGATGGTCGCCTCGCTATATGTGTGCCTGGCAACCGCACCTCTCCAACAGAAACACAACAATTGTTTTACGGCGGATTATGAGGGCGGTGGTGGTACTTCCCCCGTCGAACGATTGTTCTACCTCCTATAAAACAATATAGGTGGTATATATAATATATCCATCAATGAAACGAACGCCTGGTGTGATGATGATGGTGACTGTATTGTAGCACCTATTGTCGGTCAAGTCGCACTCACGCAAACAGATCATTTAAATAATTATCGGCACGTCAATTTAGTTTATCACATTTTTGGACATATGCCAGACTGTATGGCTTATCTGAATGAGATAAATCATTCAAACTACCATTTTATTTCAGAGCACGTGACGTTTGATTGACGATCGTAATTAGTTACTGACGGCATAGAGATAAACATTTTAAAAACTAGTGACGAATAAAATGTTTTGAAGTGTTTTTAGAACGATTTTACCGATTAGATAAATGTGTGGAGTTGACTTAGGGGCTGTTCCGCTGCTTCTGATATTAACAGGTGACGGGTTCGATTCCAATGAAGTTTATTGCATTAATGATTATTTTTTCTATGATAGCACACTTAATTTTAATCTTTTTTTTCTAGATAATTTCCGGATTATGGTAGATGATAACTGTAATTACTTAAAATGAAATATGTTATGGATTTATTTAGTATGCATTAGTAACTTTTAGTAAATATATAAAGTTGTCGCTATTTTAATTAGATTTCCAATTTACTGATATAATTGTTTGGATTCCTGTGTAAAATTTCATAACGATCTGTTAAAAATGGAAGTCTCCATTCTGTTAATGAAATTCAGTATATACAAAATCCAAAAATGCTTGATTAGTAGTCATTTCAAATATACCTAATATCTAAACAAATATTGCTCTACGCATAAATACCGAAGTTCGCAATAATTATTTAACCAATCAGTTGAATATTTCCCTAGTCCGCAACCATGCTGCGTTTAATATTAAGCGCAGTCAAACAGAAGTATTTAGAATACAAAAATCCAATGAAACCAAATCAGTAGGAATTCCAAATATACCTAATATTTAAACAAATATTGTTTTAGGCACAAATACCGAAGTTCGCAATAATTATTTAACCAATCAGCCGAATATTTCCCCAGTCCGCAGTCACGGTGCGTTAATGTTTTAGCGCAGTCAAATAGATTTGTTCACGCAATCCGAGCGGTGTTTGTCTATCAACAATTCAGATCGAAACAAATAAAAACGCCTCGCAAATCGCCGGTCGAAACAAAACGCGGAACACCGGCGCGGTTATCTGGCTGCGAGTGTTTTGTCAATTTGTATACCCTGCCATTTGTATCTAAACTATTTTGCGAGATTTTCCAACGTTTGCAATCGGTTTGTAATAATTTTTCCAGGCCTAACAGTGTAGCGACTTTTCATCTCTGGTGCCTATTTTTGCTTTATAACAGCGGTATAAAAATGTTGAGTTTTAGTTGTAAGAGTGTAGAGTTAGATATACCAAATGAGGTCTTATAACTTGCCACAGAACTGCAACCGTATTTCTCGTGGTCGGTTATAGATGCGCCCAGTTCTCACTTACCATCAGGTGGTATATGGTGTATGGCATCATAAGATCGAATTGAGGGTAGCTGGTTTCAAAATGAAAATATGTCAGAAGGAAATATGATACGCTTTACTTAGGAAACAATCGTGAATATGAAATATATCCAAGTTGGTTGCAAAGTAACCCCATAACAGTTAGTACAGTTTGCAGTGGCATATTCTAAATTATGAATAAAAATAACGTTTTTTACACCCATACTTCTATATTAAGATTCTCTGTGTTGTGGATGGCATGCACACATACAAAGATGATTGAATAAACAAACTTAGAAAAGAAATCTTAATTAATAAGTAACTACTATACCACTATAAAACCAGGCACAACTGGTCATCTACCCAACTTCGGACTGTGCTCAACGTTGCTTAACTTTGTCGATTAGTTACGATCTGCACAAATCTTGAAGGTATTTCCGTTGAAACTGATCACTTAAAGGTCGTTTAGTCTCCATGTATGTATGTATG
The DNA here is from genome assembly GCA_018249415.1 of Phareas burnsi. Classification (NCBI taxonomy): domain Eukaryota; kingdom Metazoa; phylum Arthropoda; class Insecta; order Lepidoptera; family Hesperiidae; genus Phareas; species Phareas burnsi. The sequence goes on along the minus strand of DWKL01002829.1, from coordinate 6,337 downwards.
TATGCATGTAAGATAGAAACACGGTGACATGCACACAAACATGACCCAACACAGATTTGAGTAATAAAAAAACAATTGAACTGATCAAAGGTATTCGATTCGAAAATATGAATCCAGGAATAGATGAAAGCTGACAGAAATAAACTTCAAGAGGATAGCTTAGCAAAATAAATCCAAGTTCCATTAGACTATAACGTGTATTAAAGCTTTGAATACGTGGAGATGACAGTTCCTTGCTGGAACCGGGATAAAGGAAAAGATAATGGGCAACTAATGGATGTTATTTTGTATAGTCGACAGAATCGTTACCGTTTTGCATTATTAAAATATTCACCCGCTACTTTGTCTGCGTTGATCTTAGTCGGGAGCTTTAAATGACAAATACACTTACCCATGAAATTTATAACTAATACAATACACTGTATGTGTCTTCAATCCTTTTTTATGTCCCACTGCTGGGTATGTGACTCTTCTCATATCTGGTGAAGGCTTAGGTATACTCCACGTTGCTTCAATGCGGATTGGTGGAGATACGGGTTAATAGCCAACCCATGTCGAACGTTTTCAAACCGCCCACAAGGCCTTCGACGAGAACCACTGTTTCCAGTGATAACAACCGGGACCGACAGCTTTACGTATGCTCTAAAGCACGGAAACGCGCATTAAATTTAGCCACTAGCGTCACCTATCTAACTTCCGAACCCCGACGTTGCTTCACTTCGTTGATCGGTTACGATCTATGTGAGACGCGGTGCTATGAGCGCACTGTATATAAACCTTTTACATTGCAATGATTCAATACAAATCTATATTAAAATCTTACTAATAATAATTACTAATTGCGCTTGTATCTAATTTAATAATATTTATTTACAGATCATAAGCGTAATGTAATAGAAACCTGATTTGTGTTAATATTTTGTAATACCAGTTTATATTTACTCTCATAAAACAATGGATAGTTATAAATGTATAGATATATAGCAGTGGCATAGAGAGTAACTCTAGTGTGCGAACTATTTTTTCTAAGCCTGGGCATTATTCTGCCAGAGCGTACGAGACCGCTGTCATACAGCGAGCATCTTGATTTAAAGGATATTATTCCATAGACAATTTATTTTTCTTTTTTCTTGCTTTTATAAATGAAATGAAAATCGGCCTCACGCTGCAGGTTCAGGGATCGAAAGTAGTGATGAGATTTCAGCCTTTCATGGCAAAGTTCGGGTGTTTTCCCGCTCGCACCTGACTTTTGGAGTTATGTTTGTATTAAAAGTTAATTAATAGAAACCACCAGTGACAACACTAACATTTGAACCCGGAACTCAAGAAGGCAATTCTAAAAAACCTTTTTACGTTATGGAGTTTTTGTGCCATTTCTCGTCCTGAGCGAAAACCTTGAACAACGTAGTGGAAATGACAGTGAGATATATGTAGAAATATTTCATTATATTCTATATTCTTAATAACTTACATAGATAGATACAAGTTTTAATTATTTAACAATAATGCTATATTTTTTTTGTAACTATAGAACTTATAGCATTATCACCTTATAGCGCATTGCTATAAAGTTTATAATAGGCGCGTAAGTTGTATTTTTTTTTATCATGAACCAATAATTTTGGCGATAATATATATCATATCTTTGAATTATGGTATTGACATCGGTTCTTGATACAAGATTGTGGAAGTTTCAAATTGTTCGGAATTTTTACTAACTGAAATTATCTTGAAATTGATAAAAATTTAATTGAATGATTATTGTATAAATGTACAATTAAAACATGTTAAAATGCCGCGCCATACGCTGTAAAATGAACAAATACATACTGTAATACCGGGAAGGCTAGTTTGAAACTATATTGTTATTGTAAATTGAAATAAATTGAAATAAATTTCATTTATGTATAGTATTTGTTGTGTGTTTATATATTTCTGGTTACACCCGTAATTTATGTATAGTATTTGTTGTGTGTTTATATATTTCTGGTTACACCCGTAATTGAGGTGACACTTAGGTTGCAAATCTTTTAGTAATTGTATTGTATTTTAAAAGATTTAGTGTTCCTTTGTTGGTGCCATATAAATAAATAAATTATGCATGCACTGCCAAGTAATCCTTTTTATATCTTAACCTAGCGATAAGGCAGATGGGCCACTTGATGAGAGGTGGTCACCGTCGCCTATGGACATTTGTAATACCAGAGACGTCACCAATGAAGTAGAGCTCTTTTTGCACAATTTTTGAATATTTGAGTTAATTTAGAATTGTCTTACCTTATAGTTTATGTGAGTGTGTTTACGTATCTCAGATAAAAATATAAAAGATATTCTATAAATGATTTATTTAATATAATTGAAATGAGCATTTCCGTCGCCGGAATCTTATATCGCGCGCGATACGACCGCTGTCATGCAGGGGCCGTCCATTTTTACCCGCGGATGTAAAATCGATACAAAGAATGCAGCTCAGACTCTCCTCGTCCCGTTTAAATGTTTACGTTTTTAAACGCATTTCGGGTACTTGTTTTTTGCAATTACGCGAAGGCTTTAACACTTCCAGTTCCCTCGTGGGTTGTGGTTTAATGATGCACGAATGGGTTTTGATAGGGAATACAGAGCTTGATGCATGTTTGTGTGTTATAGATTTTAGTATAATTATCGTGGAATATGTTTGTTACTAAATGTTTTATAGACATCAAGACAATTCAATCTTTAAATTCCTTTTAAATACATCGGTTTTTACGTGTCTATAATGTCGTTTTAATTATATACCACATGTAACCCCGATCACGTGTTTACAATCCAATAAAATATTCTTTATTGTACACCACAAAAATAACACACACGGAAATAGAAACATGAAAACCGTGGTGCCCAAAAGGCGGTCTTATCGCTAGAGTAGCGATTTCTTCCAGACCACCTTTGGGTAGAAAACATGGTAGAAGAGAAGAGGAGAAAAAGGTATACATATAAATAAACACACACAACACACACACACATACATATATATGTGTGTGTGTTATTATGTGTTTGTGTGTTTGTTTATTCGACTCGATTATTTAGAAAAAGTTACAATAAAAAAAATCCAGATAAAGATGTAGAGGATGACGCCAACTCAAAGAATCGATATACTGTAACGAGACATGTAACAGTAACTTACATGGATCCCATCAATTTTCTCAAGACAAGGAACCCTGAGGCGAACAATTATGGCAGCTTTTTTTAATGACCACGGCTCGCAAACACGGAGAGTTGACGATAAAAGAAAAAATATTTCAGTTCATAACAAATATAATCCTGAACACTCTGTCGATAATACAGTTACTTCTGGGTATTTCAACTTGGAACTAGGAACACTTAGCTCGTTCTGGAGCTTGTTTAAAGATCATCATTATCTTCATGACCTAATACAGTCCCACTGCTGGGGATGAGACTCATTATATAGATTAAAGCTAGACCACAACGCAACAAGCGCGGGTTGCTAGATCATTACTGAGAGTTCTCTGGCACGTTGGTTTCCTCGCGGTGATTTCCGTCAACGCTACATCAATGTACATTTTTAAAACACAAGATTCCTCTGAACTATAACTGCTCTTCATGAATTATTTAATTCTATTACCGCTTACCTGTGATTGCTTTCTACATAAGATACCTAAGTTCGACATAAAAACTGTTTAACGTATGGTGTCGGCTCCAAATAGAACCACTTCCTTTTACCTTTTCCTTTTACCAATCTTTAATCATAGCAGATTATTAAAGATTGGTAGGTGGTAGAACTCGGTAGTGATGGTCCGTTCGGAGAAGTACCACCGCCCCCCATTCAATCCGCCGTGAAGCAGTTTGTGTTTCGGTTACAGAGTTGCGGTTGCCGGGCACACTTTTAGCGAGGCGACGATCTTAGTCCTCAAGAGTAGTGACGTAGCTACGTACGACCTCAGATAAAACTTCGGTTTTGGTTGAGGTTAGATGTGGGTGTCGTGGGTTGCAGTGACTACTAAATCTCCGGTGGCCTGCACGCGCGTTTGCTATTCTTCAAACTAAAAAAAGGACTAAACCAAAAAATGGCAGCGGCGTCTACTTTCGTAATCATTCGTCGGGCTACGGCGAAGCTCTAATTTCTAGGGAGGCCAAGCAATGAGCTTTTATTGCTCATAGATAATTAGATGGTTGGATATAAAATTATATCCTGAGAACATAAATCATTTCATCAGTGTCATTAATGCAATAAACAAGTCAATACATGGCGGCCATAATTCAAGTGGTGCGAAATTAAAAAACAAATTAAAGCGTCATAATGGGACGCTTTCCACCGCGTGGAATTTGCCTTTCTGGCAACCCCAGTCCGGCGCGACAAAATAGTTGATTAATGAAAATTTATAGATATATTTAACTAAATTGTCTAACGTACCTTCGAGAGATGATAGAACTATAGTTCGTCCGAGGAATTGTCACCGCCGCCCTAATTACCGTGAAACCATTTTTGTGTTTCGGTTGGAGAGGTGCGGTTGCCGGGTACCCTTAGAGCGAGGCAACCATCTTAGTTCTCAGGAGTAGTGACGCATCTATGTACGACCTCTGACAGATCTTCAGTTTTTTTTGGGGTCAATGTAGGTGTCCATGGGCTGCAGCGACCGCTTAACATCAGGTGGCCTGCACGCTCGTTTGCTACTCTTCAAACATAAAAAGAAACGTGAATATTTTTATGTATTGGGAGAAGTGTATCTGTGTTGTTAAGGTTCTGGTATCTTTTAAACGCTTGTGTAAGAACCGCTGTAAATGGCACAGGCACTAGAAAACTAAACTTATCGCTCTAAATCATCCAGAATGTTTAGATTTACCTACATTACTTACTAAACGGTTTCGTCCGAAGAGGTACCACCGCCCTCATGATCCACCGTGAATAAATTCTTGTGTTTTGGTCGGAAAGGTGGTTGGTTGTGGTTGTCTGGTACACTTATCGATCTAAGGACGAGCGAGGCGATCATTTTACTCCTCAGTGGTAATGACGCATCTACGTATGACCTCAGTTAAGGTTTCAGTCCTGTTTGAGGTTAGAGATGGATGTGCATGAGATACTATGGCTGCTCATGATCCATTATTTAATTATTTTTCTACTTTAGACAATCCGCGTGGCGCAGTGGTTAGTATACCGGTCTGACACGCAAAGGGTTCCAGGTTCGATTCTCTTTCTAGTACACATCTAAATGATTAATTTAGATACCTGTTATGGTTCTGAGTGTTTGTGTACCATTTGTTTAATTGTCATTTGTGTACCATTGTTGTCCATGGCACCCACGACACAGGATATCCTACTTCAGGGCTACGAGTAAAGAAGGCGTTTAAGCGTCTTCTTTAAGCAAGTCTACCCCATAGCTTCCACTTTATAGTCAGTAATAAACTTCCATACAAAATAGCTGCATTAAAGTGACTTGTCACATAGGAACATTTCAATATATCACTTTATATTCCCACTAATCTATTCCGTATATCATACTTTTGAGTAATGTGCCACTGGTGCCATTCTTTTCCTATCACGTACTCGCCATCGCTGTAAATTTGCAGCTACACCTTTGTGCACTGGTTTCATTGCGAGAATATAAACGGTATGGAACGACCGATTTTTGGTGACAAATTCGCCAATGTATGGCAGCCTTTTAGACAAATATCGGTATAAAATACTGAGCATTTTCTTCAAACTCGAACACAACATAATTTTACGGCTGATATTATGCATAAATTAGTCTGATGGTAGTGCCAATGCAATAGAAAAACTGAAAATTTGATCACTTTAAAGTGTGTCAGTATACAATTTTACATAGTCCATATATATTGTATTCAATCAATCAATCATTTTAGTTCCACAAACATTAGTATAGCAAGATTTTAAATTATTATTGATCCCTATATCTATATCTAACAAGACATTTTTTAATGTTTGAAGAGCAGCAAAACATTATGGAGGCCACTTCAAACAAAACTGAAATCATATTTGAAGTTGTACCTAGATGCGTCACAGTTCTGAGGACATGATCGCCTCTCGTAAGTGCATCCGACAACCGTACTTTCAACCGAAACAAAAATTGCTTCACGCTGGATTATGCGGGCGGCCGTGGCACCTCCCAAACGAATTATAGTTCTACCAACTATTGTTATTACGCATCGTGCATGTCCCCATGCACGTTCAAAATTAATCACAAGAATCTAACAAAAGCCTTCTTTTATCTTACATCAAGGTTATTTTATCTTTTTTTTTAATTTTTTTTTTTATGTTTGTAAAGTAGCAAACGAGCACGCAGGCCACCTGATATTAAGTGGTCACCGCAGCCCATGGACA
>DWKL01002828.1:0-12205 GCA_018249415.1 Phareas burnsi | reverse complement strand
ATGCTATTAAAAATACCAGGCGTTTTATTTGTATTAGGGTATTACGATTAAAATGTTTTATAATAATCTAAAATTGCAAGATAATACAAGAAGGCACTTCATAGTTTTTTTTAAAATATATTATTAATTAACTTTACAGTAAATTGCTTATGTTAGTCTACCTTTAGTTACAGCATGCTTTTTTCGTTTTAAGGTATATCTTCAAAAAATATCTAATCCCCAAAAGGCGAAGATACTCACAAACTTAAACCGCTCATCCTGCCACACAGGCCATGCAAAGCGCTACACGATCAGGGAAAGTAGAACCCTTTGAGCTCTAATTCCAGCACAACTGTCGCCATTTCTGTCTTATAACAGCAATGTTAAACCCTACTCTTCCAGTTACACGATATGCAAGAGATGTTCCAAATTAGTTCCCAAATGTAGCAACGCATCCGTAGCCAACTTCAGGTAGGACATCAATCTTACTTGCAAGGTTGGAGGCGTGATTGTCGGGCCCACTTAATGCGAGGCCATCATTTCAGTCCTCAGGGGTAGTAAAGCGTTTATTTCCGACTTCAGATAGGGCTTCAGTCCTATCGTGTGTTCTGTTAGTATCATGAATGTCCATGGGCTGCAGTGACCATCTAACATAAGATGGCCTGCACACTCGTTTGCTGCTCATCTAACAAAAAAGAAAGTCTTATTAAAATCCATTCAATATTATAACATCTAGCGAGCTATAGTAATAGTTAACATTATACTTTTCAATCAGTTTATTATGGTGATAAAGTATCTGTGCATATATTTTGCTAACAATATTAAATAATTTGAAATTACGATACCTAAATTTCAACTATGATATTGTAAACTCTAAAGTAATGGCATTGACCTTTTGTTTCTAAATGTGCAGTCTTTGTTTTTGATTTACATTTTTTATCGTTGTTTGTCATAGCAAATAAAACAAAAAAATGTAAATGCATACGTTATAATCATTTCAACTTAATAATTTGAAACCGTAAATCTGAATAGTAAAATTATAGCCACTCCAAGGCGAGCTCCGTAAATGCACGTTCGCGAAGGTGGAGCCCACTCCGCCATAGTCTATTTCCGCTGACGCTGCACTTGCCCAGTTGTCTATGATGTGTATCGCAGTAATAACATTGTTTCTTTCTTCGTAATATTTCGGAAATGCCACATCCTCGGATCTAACATAATAAATAGGCAACTTCACATGAACACTCTCGTGAATAAGTATGTCGTATCCAACACGTTCACCTTTAAAAACACTCACAGCGGCTGTATTTTCAAACATCACAAGCGCAAGAATTAGCATTACTTTATGAAAGATTCCCGCCATTTGGACAATATTTTTAATCTGTCAATTTTTTTTTTTTTTGTTAAATACAATGATGCTAGCTTTAACGCCGCACGATATTGCGGAATGATTTTATCTACGATCTTATCGATAGTATTAAACAAACGATAAGATATTTATTGATACTATGCTGCGTATATAGGAGTATGTTGGCAATTTATATTAAATTATATGAATCGTGATGTAGTAAAAATTAAATAGGCGTGATAATAAAAATAACAATGCTAGCTCAATATGCCAATTTTGTATGCATTAAGAATAATTTGCATAAAAAATAAATAAGTAATTTGATGTAAACTCGTAACATTGAGTTATTGGGGCCAATTTCATCATTATAGCCAAAGCTATTAATTTAGATTAAATACTGAATCAATAATAGGAAATAAGAGCTATATTTGAAAATCAATTATCTTATCTCTTGGAAATATTTATAATAACCTTCCAATTATTTTCTCATTACGAGAAACATATATAAACAAAACCATTTACGTGAATAATCAAGACACAGTCATGGCGTCGACAATTTCTTTAAGTATTTTCGTCATCTGTCTAGCGACAGTGGTTAGAGCAGATGGAAATTTAAAAGTGGGAGAATTTACAAAAGACTCGAAAGTCTTGTATCACGGCAATTTTGACGCTATTGGAATTTTCTTTTTGAAGAGGACTGAAACCTTCGACTTTAAGATGAGTAACGGTGGCAAGATAAAGGGGATTGATATCCAGGACTTGAAGGGAGATAGTAGTAGCTGGATACTAGCGGGCGGTGTCGATGAGGACTTTGTAAAAATAAAGCTGGAAAGCAAACGAGGCAGCGGCTACAGTTTCTTGATCGATATTTACGGTTACGATGATAACGAAGAATCAGTGGATAATAAAGATGGAAGTTCCAATGAAGACGAAACTACAAATGAAGCTAACAACGAAATAGAAGAGGCAGAATCAAATTTTAATGATCCGGAAGCAGGAACAGATGCTGTTATTAATGAAGAATCGCAACCAGATGATTTTACAAACGAGGATCCAAAAGAAACTTTCGAAGAGGAAAATAAAGAAGCAAATGAAGAAGAAAATAAGGAAGACGAGAATGAAACTGTAGCTTGCACTAATGAAGAGCCACAACCAGATGACTGTAAAAACGAATCCTCAAAAGAAGAAGGAGGAGAGGAAAATAACGATGAAGCTTCTGAAGACGAAAATAAATAAGAAAATACAGAACCAGAAGATTTGTTATATTGAAAATCTGGTAGATTTTCATTAGAACAAATCTTCTGGTTCAAAGATAATTTAGAAATCGAGAGATCAAAAGAAAGTAGAATAAAATAAATATTATGAAGAAAAAGAAAAAAAGGAGTATGAGGAAAATAAAGGAATACATATTCCCTGTAAACAATGACTTTTAAGTGTAATTTGTTTCTCGGATAATTAAAACTTATATTTTCGTTATTTTTTTTCTACATATACCTTTTCAAAAGTCTACGCACCTATGACCAATGGATGGTGCCAATTTTGTAATGTGAGTATTTGCGTTACTTAAGTATTTTATCGATGATTTTATGCCGGTTAAGGAGTCACCTTACTACGTGGTAAGTAAAAATAACTAGTTTGTATTATATGTGTATGCAATGTTGTAGTTGTTATCAAAATATAGGAAACCAATACATATAGTGCGATAGAAAGTCCGGAACCGACAAAAAATGACCACACGGACAATATTTAAAATTACTCGTAACCAATAAATTTTGTCAAAAATATTAAACTAAAATGAGTATTATTCAACATAATAAAATGCATGATTCAAGTGTAAATTCATTAAAATTTAATCATTTTAGTTATTTCAAAAATAACAATAATATTTTTATCAGATTTCGATATTTGCTGTTATTGAAATAAAAGACTTATAATACGGTTAAGCGTCCATGGTACTTTGTCGAACTCGTAATAAACATATATTTGTAGGATTTACAATATTCCCTGTTTTCGTAATAGATAATTTAGTTGTAATATGTATATGTGTGTCTTCTACCGTACTCAAACATCTATAATTTATCCGTAACATACATTTTGTTAAGAATAGTATATAATTTTGTGTTTGTGTACCTTTAAGTAAAGTAGCGACATCTATTATGGTGATCTACGCAAAAAGCATCATACTCAACAATCACAAACTGATTAAAAAATTATGAAATCAAGTCTTACCTATATGAAATCTGATGCGATAGTATAGATAGTTGTAAAAAATTCAACATTTATGGTTCGGCCCACAAAGACGCAATACCATGACACTTTGTCTTCGACGCTTTATCTCAATCGCTTATAATGCAAGTTTGCAAGTGAGAATTATATTGTTGCGCATCGATTAGCGACGACGGCAGATGTACTCAAAGACGAATTAGACAATCACGAGAAAAAACACGTAAAACATAGAGACAGTACTTTCCCTTCAAGAAAAAAAACGGCGCGTCTTCTCGAATTACTATTTACTAAATAGTTTGTATTTTTTGAATTCTGTAGCCTCATGATAAAAATGATAACTTTATGATTTCCGAATGTTCATCTGTCAGTCCGTATGTCACAACCATTTTACTCGGTGACTATTGGCACTATACACCTAAAGTTTATGAAACAGGTGTATACTGTGATCCGTCACACAATGGTATAGTAAAATTATGAAGAGAAAAAAAAATAGGAATGCCACGCCACGTAACAGAGAGATGAAAAATCTAGTGTTCATAAGCAATCGGGGTATTCTTGGGTAGAGATAAAAAAGTTAGAGTACAAGAAAGTGAAAAATGAATTACAAATTTCGAAATGATTTTAATTTAGGTTTATAATTGGCTAAATACGCCCTTTTTAAAATTGTGTACATCTACCTGCAAAATAATTAATACAGTTTAAGCGATCTTACTTGTATGAGTCTGTATTAGGACTATATCATACTTAATAGGACCATGAAATACCGTCCTGACTTATAGACTTAACTGAAATCGGTAATATATAATATTATCAATATAAGCACGACTCGACCAAATGAATACCTAAATGTTTACGAGCTATAAAAAATAAATCATTATCTATGGTTATTTTAACAATAAATTGTAAGCAGATAGTTGTTCAGACAGTTGCCACTCCATCGTATTAGGTTAATTACTTAAAGACCTCACAAATAGAACGTCTTAATGCAAGGAGATAGAGTTCATATTAAGTAATTAATTTGGCAAATGGGCAGATATGAATGACCTTTGGCCAGTTTCATTTGATACCGCTGATACGCCAAATGTTTATTAAACATTTAAGCTTTAGTTTACATGCATACATTATTAATAATGTATTCGATACATATTATTATAACGCATTTTTAAATGCGATGAATAATAAATGTAAGAATCTCATATGTTTATTTCTTCTTATTTTAGAATTTTTTACTGTTCGTATCTGATCGTAACGTATGTCAAAATGATTACTCAATATCAATGAAGATTAAGAAACAGATATTAATTAAGATATTCGTTTTAAAAGAAATTATAATAAATTAGTAAAACTACCTGTATAATCAATGCTCAAATTCAATTAATTATTAGATAATTTTTAAATTATAGCCATTATTATGGGGAACTAATGAATATGGGGCATGTAGGTTTCTTCACGATATGTTTCTCCTCTGTTAAATGAATCACTAATTACATTAAGCAGACATATAATGTATTCCAAAAATCTAATGTGCGCATCTGGAATCCAAACCCAAAAAACATAGAACCCTGAAATTCACACCAATACTCTAGTAAATTTAAATTAAAATGCAGGTAAGAGAGCATTGCGTCGTAGTTAGCAGCGGTAGCATAATTGATTTAATAATTACTTTTTAACTATCCTTAAGAATGTCAATCAAAAATACATTAATTAATCACACTATGTAAAAGAATAATAACGGTTTCTACGCCCATATTACACTTTATATTATTCCATTACTCAATATAATAGACACCGATTAACACGACGCCATTTATAATAGAATGGCTTCAAAAATTATATTATTTGGTATCTCTATTATATGCCTGGTTATACAAGTTCGTGCTCGGGGAAGTTTGTCAATCGGTAATCCATTTGGCTCTCGTCTTATTTACCACAAATCCCATGAAAAGGTGTCGTTGCCCCTGATGCGAAGAGATGAAATAGTGGAAGTGAAAGGTATTAATAATGAAGTGATCAGAGCTGTTAGCGTTCAAGATTTACAAGGAGAAGGAAATAGCAGCATAGTGGCCGGTGGTATAGGACATCCGTCTATCAGCATCAAACTTCAAAGCAAAAGGGGGTCTGGATATCGGTTCCTAGTGGAAGTCTTCGCTATTTAAGCATACAGTTAATTGTATCATCAAATACATTAAGCCAAGTGTGTTCAGAAGAAGGAACTGAAGAAGGATGTGTCGAATGTATTGAATAAATTGATTACTACCTTAAACTCACCTTGCGTTTCTTTTGCGTACATATTAATTTTTAAAACGATAAAACTTTTTCAAGGTATCTATGGTTTGTATATATTTGCAACACAATATAACAAGCATGAAATCTATCTAATGGCATCTAGTCACCGCCGCCCATGGGCATCTATATCAATCCCGAATAGCATAGATTGCAGTAAGGATATTGCGTAACAGTATTTCGAGCATTGACTCCGACGGCAGAGTGCAAGAGGGTGCATTTGCTCTGTCAGGAAAGAAAAACAGAAAAAATACATATCTTTTTTATTAAGTTGTTGTTTGAATAAAAACTTAAGGCGTCTAGATTGCTGTCCAAATTTGTTGATCACCTTGTCAATAAATTTAGTATCCTCCTCTGTTATTTTCCGGTGAACATAGAACACGCATAGTCCGCTTATCCTCACGTCGCTATAGTCTATACTTTATATTTACTTAGTTATATTGTGTATAGATGCAGATGCACCTCCCTGATAGTTATTCTGACGGAGCCCATGATTTCTCTCATGCTCCTAAGTTTCGTGCTCAGTAGTTCTTACAAGTGCCTAAGGAAGGTCTATACATACGTATTTTTTGTTGAAATACTCTCATCTTAAGTATCGACTACTACCGCCTTAATAATACATTTATATTATAAAAGCGGTAGAAACTTACATAGTTCCAAAGGCCCCATCCCTGCGTTATAAAATTACTGTTGAAGTCTGCTATGTTCTGGTTTGAAGGATGTGTATTATAAAGAAGAGACACTAACTCGAGGAGCTCCAACTTAGTCCCCAAGACCTCAGATAGGCCTGCAATTTAGGATTGTGTCAAATGTCTATGGGCAGTGACCAATTATAACGTGGGCTGCACGGTACTTTAAAAAAAAAATACAATGTATGTCAAAAATGTCAAGGAAATCAAAGATTAATCCCATGTAAGCCGCCTCTAAACGGTCCGGTAAACTACATTGCTCGCAGCTCAAGTCAGCTAGTGAGCCAGTTGACCTTACGTCTTTATTCAACCGATTCAACGTATTACACATTCAGTAACTGACTCTGACTACATAAACATGTTGATTAAATCCTTAATATTGTTATGTGCGTTCGCGTGCGTTTATTCAAAATCTGTGACGGTCGGTCAAGTATACGACCACACGGGCGTTGTTCGAAAAGTATTCGAGAAACAGGTCGAGACGTCCGGAATCTTCTTCATGAAGAGAGAACAGGAGATCTTCTTCGAATATCCACTCGGCGACCAGAAGATCAAAGGCATCAACATTATCGATTTGGATAATGGATTGGCGCAACCTTCGATCACTAGAGGCGGGATCGGTTTCAACTTCGTTAATATTAAACTGAAGAGCGAGAGAGGATCGGGTTACAAATTCATTATCGAGATTTATGCGTGATTGTGATGTGTACTTGTGAAATAACATCTAAGAATGTTGATATTGCTGTGAAAATATTTATTATATTACACTACATATAAGTCAACGTATTGCGTTTAATTTCTTGATTTGTGCGTGCGTTTTCTGTTGTTATTTAAGCATTACTCTCGTAGTTATTTAAGCCTTATAATCTATAGACAGACCACCGCAACGATATTATCTGTTTTATAAATGCAGTGTCAAACGCTGCTGTGTTTTGACTTCAAAGATGTGGTAAATAAGGTACATGTTTGATAGCTATTCAACCGGGGATGTCCCACCGCCGCCAGCACAATTCTCCTGAAGCAATACTTGTGTGGATGCAGAGGTGTGGTTGTCGGGTACACTTACAGCGAGGCAACCGTCTTAGTCATCAAGAGTGACGCATATACGTGCTACCTCAAATGGGGCTTCAATCCAGTTTGAGGTTAAACCTGAGTGTCCATAGCTGCAGTGAGCGCTTAACATTAGGTGGCCTGTATGCTAGTTAGCTGCTCTTCAAACTTATATGGGTCGTTGGAATTTAATCCTCGGTACCGAGGACGAAATTAAAAAAAAATTGAAGTGTGCGCTCTTCGTATCACTCAAGGTTATGGCGGCTGTCTATGGATTCTGTGTTCTGGTTCTAAGTATGTTTTAAGGAACCATCAATTTATGTAGAGGTGGTCCCAACGGAGACAAACCAAGGTGGATTCCACCATCTTTACCTTCAAGATTTCTAGTCCTAACCAACGCAGTATCTTTTGCTCTAGTGCAACTCTAGTCTATAATTTATGATACGACCTCTATATCATAATGTCTTAGAGTCTAGGGCATTAGGACACAGCGTTCTACATAATCTACTGATTGCGTATGCTCTGAATCATTGTCCAGATTAATATGGAGCTGTTTTTCTTAAAAGGTTAATATACTTAGTATTTTCCTGGTATGACACTTATCACAGATATTTAAGTACATATTTCTTAGAGATCTTTTTTATGAAATTAAACGCAGTCTACATAGCGAAGTACCGGAAATGTAATTAACAATATGTATGTATTTTATAGAGGTTAAGATTCTGGCATTCTGGTTGTCCATGATTCGAATCCCGCACCCACCTTCTTATCACTTGCTTTGACGGTGAAGGAAAACATCGTGAGGAAACTTAAATCTGAGAGTTCTTTATAAAGTTTTCGAAGATATGTGAAATCTACCAGTCTGCACTTGGCCAGTGTGGTTATAACCGTTCATTCTCCTCATTCTGCAAGGAGACGCAGGTCCCGCAGTGGAACATTAATGGGTCGTTGATGGTACTTAAAATGCAACAAAATTATCGAAATTCCCCGTCATATAAAAGTAAATCAAATTGTCACGCTGTGTGCATGTGTCGTGTTGTCGTATGAAACAGTTTTTAATAACTTAATTATTCAATTAGCTTAAAACTATACATTGTAGTGTAAATTGCATTACCTAAATTAGTTTTACAATTGCATTCAACTCTTATAGGAAATGTTTAGAATGTTTAGAATGAAACTCATTAGTTTCCTTTAACAATTTAGAAGGCCCGCGTGGCGCAGCGGTTAAAATACCGGTCTGACACGCTGAGGGTTCCATGTTCGATTTCCAGCTAGACAGACATCTAAATGATCAATTTAGATTTCTATACTGGGTCTAGATGTGTATGTCCTCGTTTTGTATGAATCCATGCTACCCATGACACAGTATCCTAGTGTGATGCTATGAATGTAGAAAGCGTTTTAATACTCTCAGTGACGGCTAATACTCACTCATACTGACCCATAAACTAACTCCACAGTAAAGTAATTGAAATTCAAATTCAACCATAACAAACTTATTAAATAACTAATAAGATAATGATAATAATTTATTTAATCAAGTTACAAAGACTTATAGTAATTTAAATGTAGCCAATATTTCAGCAGTGATTAAAACATTTATATGCGACGTCAATCTCCGCGGAGATTTTACAATAAAGGGATCTTTAAAATCATTTTCAATACCTTTACATATAAAACAAAATAACCTAATAACGATCAGGCAGGGGCGGCTCTAGCTCGTGTAGCGCCCGTGTGCAATGAAACCCTGGCGCCTCCTAGGCCTGACCGTGATGGTCCAAGACGATGCTCTTAGCCGTCTCAGGGAGCGGGACGGCGGCGCCTGTGTGCATTGCACACCCTGCACTATAGGTTAAGCCGCCCCTGCAGATAGGTGATAGAGCCACAGATCGTCCGGAGAAGTACCATCGCCGCTCTCATAATCCGCCGTGAGACAGTTTGTTTCGATTGCAGAAGTGCGATTGTGGGTATACTTACAGCGAGGCGACCGTCTTAGTCCTGAGGAGTAGTGACACATCTATTTGCGACCTCAGATAGAACTGTAGTTTTGTTTGATCTTACATATGGGTGTCCATACGCTGCAGCTCCACATAATATCAGGTGGCCTGCTCGCTCGTTGACTAGTCTTCAAACATATAAAATGGGTGGGTAATGATCAGACCGTAAAACATCAAATAATACAAAACACATTTATTAACAAATAAAGATTACACTCGCGAAATCACCCATGATAGTACATGAAGTTATTAGTCTGAATCGCATACACCTGCACCCAAAAGTTGTACCCTCTGAACACACTTGGACTATATAACTGAATAGTGACGTAGTTACTTCCAATGCCACCCTGTGTTATGTACACATCCCCCATTTTATCGTCTCTCAAATCAAGAACCTTGACAGCATTAATAACTTCACTCTTCGAACAGTTTACGGTTATCGTATCTGACCGTACCCACAACGCTGGGTTCTCTTGCTGCACTTTATCGTAAATCAATTTTGAATTTAAATCTGGGTAGCCGAGAATTAAATTGTGAGAATTTCCATCAGAAATGAATAATAGCAATAGAATAATTGACAATTTCAAAAACATCTTAACGTCTTCGACCAGAAACGATTGTAATAAAAATGTTTATGATCCTTACTTAGAATGCGGTAGTCAATGTTTGTGCACCATATTGACAGCCATTCGCGAAAATATCGCTTCTAACTATGGGTTTGATGACGTCGTTAAAGGTAGTAATAGATCAGTTCTAGCATGATGTAATACACGTTAACAAAAATTTAATATACTTGTAGATAAGGCAGCAATCATCATCGCTCCCCCACTGCTGGGGACGGCTCAGAATGTCCAAAATGCTGATCAATTCCGAATTAATAGACTTCTGAGAGAAAGAAAAATTGATTATTTTATGGTGAACTCTCAGACGTGTATGTACATCTCAATCTTTATTTAGTTGAGTGAGTTTAAGTGAATTAATCTGTAATACACATAACGCAATTGGAACTTAATTATTACTTGCTTTAACGGTGAAGAAAAATATCGTGAGGAAATTACTCATTTGAGAGTTCTTTCTAAAGTTCTCGATACTGTGTGAAGTCGGCCAATCCGCACTTGGCCAGAATGGTGAACAATGGCCTAACCTTTCTCGTTCTGAGTTCAGTTCGTTAGTAACTCATCTGTAACTTACCAAGATCTTTAAACCAGATGTCAGTTTGTAATTAATCATTGCAGAATCTAGTTAGACTCGACAATAATAAGGTCATATGCAATTTCTCGATATGGAAACTAAGAAGTTTCTTGAAGTAATTTCTCGATATGGCAACTATATGTAGTTGCATGAAGCGATTTCTCGATATGGCAACTGTATGTAGTTGCATGAAGCGATTTCTCGATATGGCAACTGCACGCAGTTCTTGAAACAATTTCTCGATATGGTAAAAGTATAAAGTTATTGGCAGCGATTTCTCCATATAACAATTATATGACGAAATGTTTGGTAACTGTATGAATGTCGTTAGATATTGCAACGATTAATCATGGAGTAAAACTACGTTCTACAACAACTAAAACGTTTTATTTTTCATGTTAGAAGAATAGCAGACGCTTGTGTAGGCTACTTGATGTTCAGTGGTCACTGCAGCCCATGGACACTCCAATAGGACAAAAGTCCTACGTAAGGTCGTTCATAATTGCATTACTACTCCTGAGGACTAAGATGGTCACCTCGCTGTAAGTATATCCGACAACCGCTCCTCTCAATCGCAACAGAAGAATTGTTTCATGGCGGATTATGAGAGCGGTGGTGGTACCGTCCCAGACGAACTATAATTCTACCACCTATTATTAACGTATTAAAACATAGAAAATAAATATAAATAAATTAATAACCCTTCTTGCAATCATGATCTGCAAAACGATCCTCTGTGTCGTGGATTCATAGACATGGTAAAAAATAAACACACTAACACCCAGAACAGAAGCCTAAATTCATCACTGATTAACAAATGATCGACTCCAGAAATTGACGTGGCAGATTGCTATGACATCCTCTGTACCAAGAGAGTCGACTGCCAACTCAAAGTTACAATTGTCCGCACAAACCTGCAACCAACATTACATTTGTAAACATGATATGCAAAACAGAAATAGTACTGTCAATACTAGCCTAATAAACATTACCATGAATCACATATGCCGTAACACAATTAGAATCTTAGTAATAAAAGCAAACTAAATACTTCCATATAAAACGTCATACATGCCAAATCAAGAAATCGCGTATGACCTCATTGTTATTGACTAGCAACTCTTTATAAGCTGATGGTATTTCTGGAGATGTCATTTGTGCGCACGATTTTGGTGTTTCACAACGAAAATGGTCAAGACACTAGGGTTTTGCGTCGCCCTTATTGTGTTTGCGTCGGTTGTAAAATGCAACGATATACGTTTAGGAATAATGTCGCTACAGTCCAGGAAAATCTACAGTGAGATAAAACAAGCGGATCCAGCGCTGTGGACGAGAACTGACGATGTGATTATCAACGCGCCAGGAAACGAAGTGATCTCGGCTGTGTTTGTCACAGATTTACGAGACGATAAGGCAGGTGAAGCTTACATCGAAAGTGGGGGGAT
>DWKL01002827.1:0-12206 GCA_018249415.1 Phareas burnsi | reverse complement strand
AGTACCCCTGGTGATTGCTGATATTACTAATAATGCCATAATATTATTTAAAATATTATAATATAATACGAAAACATAAGCAGAAGAGTGGCGGGATGCCAACTGTTTAGTGGGTGGCCCTTATGTACGTTCATATGTAAACTGTACGAAATATATTTTAACATAATGCGTCCGATACTGAACAAGACCCAGGGCCCTTTATGCCACTTGAGCGTGCAAATAAACCCGGTAAACGAGCTGACAGCAATAATAAACGGGTACCATTACTGCATTCGGAATGAGCCATTCCATGAAACGCGAATGATCAAGTGTCAAATAGCGACTATTAAATTTGGATAACGTAGCGTTACGTTTATATTTCGCACGTAATCCGCTCTCCGTGTAAAATACGGGCGGACTGTAAATATTAAACTGTAAATTGTAAATATTAAACTCCGCTATAATTTCACTTCTGTCAGTGCTGTAAATATTGTCCGAGATTTTCATATTAATTGCAACACCACTAGAAAGCCTTTGTACCGACGAATTTTAATTTTAATGACCCTAGCGCGGACAGCGACCTTTACAAAGGAATTCTGTTGAAACAGTTTTGTAAAACAACCTGATGATATTTAATTCTGGTTCAGTTTTGATTTTCAAAATTACCAGACAGTAAAATATTTCCGACAGTATAAAACATCATAATTCCTTCATTCGTATGTTTAATTAGGCGAATTTGGTATATTAGTCTGTGTATAGAATGGTATACTTATTTTCAGGTCCTTGCTAAATTATTAATATTTATCATAGACACAGGTTTTGCCGTTTACCAATATATTAACAATATTTATTTTAATTGTTAGATAAAGTAACCAGGTTTGATTATTGCTTTAATAAACATATCATTTGTCTACATTAAAGCAATAATCAAACTTAATGTATATATAATGCTCTCATGATCCGCCGTGAAACAGTTTTTGTGTTTCGGTTAGAGAGGTGCTGCTGCCGGGCAGCTTGCAGCGAGGCGACCGTTTTACTCCTCAGGAGTAGTGACGCATCTACGTACGACCTGAGACAGAACTTCAGTTTAGTTTGAGGTTAAACGTTGGTGTCCATGGGCTGGAGTGACCACTTAATATCAAGTGGCCTGCACGCTTGTTTGCTACTCTTCAAACATAAAAAAAAAATAACACCAATGCATTGGAGTAGCGTGGTGGAGTATGCTTAAAGCCTTCTCTAATTGTGGAAAAGACACGTGCCTAGCAGTGGGGCATAAAAAGGGTTGGAACCAGGTAACATTTGTAAATAGTAATAACAAAGTCGTCGTAATGTAATTAACACGATAAATACTACCCATAAACCGTATTTAATATATTTGTATCGTATAAGAGGACGGTATCTAAAATATATTTGTTTGGGCGCAAAAAAGTAGCAGACAGTGCCGAGAGGCAAGAAACAAATTGATTTTTGATGTCGCCTCTTACTTACGCGATAATGATTTTCCGCCGCCGCTACCTCATTTGCAGACAAAAACTTATTTTGTCGGTAAACTTTAATACCGCCACAAAAGAATCCTCTATTGAACAGTCATTATGTATGATAAATTGAATTATTAATTTTGCTTTCCATTTGACTACAGGATTGCTTGTATATTAAACTTGATATGATATTTGCTTTGTTGATAAACGCTTTTTACACTCACAGCTCACACTAGGATTCCCTGTATCGTGGGTGCCAGGGACAAGAGTGAGAGAGAGATCGACAAGAACGAGTATCTAAACATCCAGACCCAGAACAGAAGTCTAAACTCATAATTTCGATTTCTGTCGTGCTGGAAATCGAACCTGATACCCTCTGGCTGTCACACAGGTATGGCTACCGTTGTGCCACGCGGGTCATAATTATTTATTTATGGCATTATTTATCAATAATCCGGGGGAGGTTCCACCACCGTCCTCATAATTCGCCGTGAAGCAGTTTTTGTGTTTTGGTTGGAGACGTGTGGTTACCGGTTACATTTATAGCGAAGCGACCATCTTAGTTCTCAGGATTATTGACGCATCTACGTACGACCTCAGATATGATTTCAGTTTTGTTCGAGGTTGGATGTGGCTGCAGTGATCACTTAACATCAGTTGGTCTTCACGCTCGTTTGCTACTCTTCTAATATATAAAAAAAATCGCTTATTACTTAAATTTTAACAAATCAGAAAACGACTGTATTTAAGCCGCTTTTCAGGTCAGTATATACAAGCCTATTGTATCAAATAGTGTTTAATTTACCAATTAAAGTTAAAAGTGTGTAACAACACATTTTACTATTTTAATTGAAAAACATTGAATTGTGTGAACATTTTGAGAATTTTTCATTTCGACAATAAGAATAATGTGTATAGGAATTCGATAAAAAGTTATTCGATATTTCCATTCCATGTATAAAGAAATGAAGCCGTACGTTATTTTGTCGCCTGACATTACAATTCATGATAGCTTTGAAGATAAACACGCCTTTCAATCACGGGTGTACTATTACTATGGGTATGGTGTTATTTACAGCGGGACCAATCAGTATGTAAATATGCGGGCAGTGCCGGATTCTTACGAAACGAGGAAAAATTTCTTGGTATCAAGTAAAAGATCATGAATACAAAATGTTGCTTGCTGTTTGTTATGTTTGTACAGAATTGAGAAATATTGAGAACATAGTAGAATTAATTTTGGCGAATCATTTAGGACCTCGGGTCCAAATCCAGGGTACAAAATTGAATGTGTCTTAGATATTAACACGTTGATCGCGGCGGCTAATATTCGAAACAATCCACCCGTGCGGCATGCAACACAACAGCTATGTTCCAGTACGGCGGCACACACCGTATGTGTACGAGCCCCACGGGTGCGCGGACAGTAAAACACGACAGGTGCGTTTGTCACAGTCAAAGTGTTAATTACCACGCATCGGTGATGAACCATCATGAAAACACCAACATATTTAAAAGATCTCAATGTTTGTAAACAGAGTATCCGTGTTATGCGCACATACAGGGCTATGGTGGACTGTGGACCTCTCTCATTCTCAGAAGAAACCTAGAGCCTTGTAGTAAGACTTCGGTATCTTGGGGTTAAGAATTCGGTATCATTCTGGGGGTTTCGAAACCCGTGCTGGATTTTTTTCAAGTTATGACCGTATTAGATATAAATTGTAATTTGCTTTAACTGCGAAGGGAACATCGTGAGGAAACGTATATGTCTGAGATTTCTCCCTAAAGTTTTTGAAGGTATGAAATCCAGTGAGCGCTTGTCCAGCGTGGTTGACTAGGGCTTAATGCATTTCATTCTGAGAGGAGATCTGTACCCAGTAGTAGAACAGTAATTGTTGATGATGATGATGATAAATATGTATTGAGGTACATGAAACAATTTAACACTTTCTACATATACCAATAAGCGTAGTTCTAATACTTCATATTGCCTCAATCCGGCACTGTATGTGGGGTAGAGCAGAAGGTGAACGTTCTGGAGTACGTGGGTGCAGTCTGCGCGGCGCGACAGCCTCCGGCGCGGCCTGCGCCCGTGCGCACGTTCCTCGATCCTGATCTAGTCTCAGATTACGCGAATACGCATTATATCTTGCTCTTTTATTTGTCAACTAACATTCAAACAAGTTTACGCCATGCGTGCTCTGGCTGCTCTGATTGTTTTGACTATTTATCCCGCTTTGACGGTACATAACCGGGTATCCGCGAGTGTGTACAACTATCAGCAAATAACTCGTTGCAACACAAATGTGACGTACGATAAAGTGGTACTGAAACGCGCGACGTTACTATCCAAGTTTGTGTTCACGGGCAAAGTGTATGGTGTAAACTTGACTGCGAGGAACAGGATTTATAAGGTGAATATTCGCCGCATCTTGAAGGGTGATTTAAACGACATAGGCGTGACAGTCAGGTTCGATAGGGCGAGGTCTTTGCGGTTTAGCGATGCAACTGTATTTGTGCAAAGTACCTTTGTAATAAGGTGTCCTACGTTAAGATTACGAACATATGCAATATTTTTAACTGAGGACAAGAGACCCGAAAGATCTCTGCGATTAAGTTTGGTGCTGGAACCAGTGCTGCTGACTTTGAGGAACATTGACATCATTGAAGCGGCAATCAAAGGTATATTTCTTACCTTCATTCGTAACTTAAGTTCTTTAGCTAATCATTTATGTCATAACGCATTAAATGTGGCGTTCTTGTTGCATATATGTATACAAAGTAAAATTCCGACAGTCTGCACAATTCTGGCATCTTACCCTAGGGCTCACTGGTTCGAATTGCGGGCAAACACATCAAATTTTTAAAGTTTTGTACGTATTAGAAATTAATTATCACTTGATTTAATGGTAAATGAAAGATTTGAGGAAACCTGTGTCTGAAAGTTATCTATACAGTTTTCAAAGATATGTGAAGTGTACCAATCTGTACTTGGTGTGGTGGACTACGGCCGACCGGGCCCAGTGTGATAGTAAACAATTGATAATAATAGTGATAAAATGAAAGTAACAGTAATTCATATTATTATATTTAGATAACTTTTTATGAACGTACTTCTAAATATACACATTTACCAAATTATCATACATTAACGTATATAAAAAAAATATATATACAAGAGAAAAAGAAAAAACAATATTTTATATATATTTTTTGATAATTTTTTATCCTCATTTATAGGTACTATTAATTTTTTTTTGATTTACACGAATAGATATTTAACGTTAATTTTCTGGGCAAAATAGTAAACTGTAACAAAACCTCACTTTAAATTTTTCGAACTATTCGAGTCTATTTATTCAATACAAATAGCGTACTGCATCGACGTCAAACGCAGTAGTTAGCGGTCGCGTAGGAACTATCAATTTACTCTAACGAATGTTGTAAATGATATCAATTAGTTGGAAAGTCGGTAGGAAAGAGGTAATTTATTTCTTTACAAGTAGGTATGAGTGTTGTATTACTACAACCGTTAATAACTACAGGTATTTTAATACGGGCGTAAGCTGAGTAAACAAGTAGGCGGCAATTAGTCGCGGGG
This sequence comes from Phareas burnsi, assembly GCA_018249415.1. Classification (NCBI taxonomy): domain Eukaryota; kingdom Metazoa; phylum Arthropoda; class Insecta; order Lepidoptera; family Hesperiidae; genus Phareas; species Phareas burnsi. The sequence goes on along the minus strand of DWKL01002827.1, from coordinate 7,148 downwards.
CGGGACTTCAGTTAGCGGTGACTAATGTTGCCAGGCGTTCCGCTTTGGTCGGAATAACCCAAATGATAAGGAATGATCAGTACACTAATAATGCAGTATGATTTTTAATGTCATTTACAATAAGATTTAGATTTTATTTTTCTTAACCTTTAAGTCACTGTTGCGTATTAACAATTTAGAAACTCTGTTTTAGTCGAAACGTTTCAATTTAGTTCTCAGAGGTAATTATAGCTGATCTCAGGTAGGATTCTGACTATTCGCCTATTGGCTATAGACTATCTGCCTATTCGGGGTTGATTATTGATTCTCAAGCACGGCAGTGCCACTTGACGTCGAGTAAACTAACTAAAATGTCAGTTGTTCGTAAATATCTCATTAGTTCAAATTTATTTAGCCAGCATAGGGTAGGTAGTCATTACGCGCGACGTCGATGTAGATTTACTCCTTTACTTCGTTTGTTTCATTCAAAGACCCCGATGGTATTGTACGGAAAAGCATCAAATTCGCACGGGTCGTATTTACTTTCCGATTTACTAATTTACTTCGCTACAGTTTGGACATTTATGTCGTTTGACAATTTTGCCCGTTCCATTATTGAAAAAGTAACCTGACATAGTTTGAAACAGACGATGCCATCAGCCTGGGCTGCAGTGATTACATAACATCAGGTGGTCTACACGGTCGTTTGCTATTCTTCTCACATAAATATGAAGCCTGGCTTCGAAGGTCAAAGGCCAAATTGTTGTCGTTTGAGTATATCATATCCAGTTGATGGTAGGCCCCAAATATTTGTTATAACCCTCTCGTTGAATACAGTCCCATTTTGTGACTTTAATGAATCAAACGAAGCGCGCCTAGCCCCGCGGCTTGCGTATATCGTAACCAATTAACACTTTGACTGCGGCGGCTAATATTCGAAACAATCTACCCGTGCAGTGCGCAACACAAACAGGTGTGTATCAGTACGGCGGCAAACACAGTATGCATGCGAGCTGCACGGGTGGCGCGGATAGTAAAATACTACAGGTGCGTTTGCCGCAGTCGTAGTGTTAATGAAGTTAAGCAACGTCGGGCACGGTCATTAGTTGGATGAGTGACCGCTCGTGGCTAAATTTGAATTTGAATTTCTAAGCGGTTTATAAACATGCGAGGCAGGTTGGCCACTAACTCGTATCTCCACCAATCTGCATTGGAACACTGTGGTGGAGTATGCTTTAGACCTTCCCCAGTTGTGGGGACAGACTCGTGCACAGCAGTGGGACATAAAAGGGTTGGAGCCATTGAATCAAACTAATTCACTCTCCAGAGACCTATGGATGGGTCAAACGGTATTTTAACACGGAAACATTCATAAAATTTGATTGACGCATTCAATTTTACTTAACCTGACGCATTTTTACGATCCGAGGTAACTGTGGACGCCATTGATCAAAATCTAAAAGCTGTACGTGGCTTTAGAAATAGAGCAAGTATTTGATAGGTAGGTAGTTTTATTGCATTCAATGCAACAAATTGGACTGCGGACTTGTGCCAAATTTTAAGCGGACACTGCGACACGTGAACTACCCGCAAGGAAATAAAATCTCATTTTCAATATCATTGAATTGAATTTAAGGTGCTACGAAGCTCTCGGGATAAGCTCTGTATCATACTTAAACAAACGTATATTTGAAACGAAAACTCGCTTTGTTCTGGTCACAGATATGTAAATAATGGTACCGATATTATTCTATGATTCTGGTTAAAACGGTGATAGAATTATTAATTACGCTTAGACATTTGGGAGTAGCTGTGCAAGTTGGTTTAATTATTTCGATATGTGGTAGAATTATAGTTTGTCCGGGGATGTACTACCGCCACCCTCGTAATCCGCCGTGAGGCAATCTTTGTGTTTCGTTCGGAGAGGTGCGGTTGCCAGGCGCACTTACACCGAGGCGACTATGTCAGTCCTCAGGAGTAGTAACGTATCTACGTACGACCTCGATCAGAACTCCAGTTTTGTTCGAGGTTAAACGTGGTTGTTCATGAGCTGCAGCGACCACTTAACATCAGGTGGCCTGTACGTTTGTTAGCTACTCTTAAAACATAAAAAAGGCGGAAACACGTATAACTCCACGGCGTGCGCAGCTTGTAACTGATCTGCAAAGTAAAGCAAACTCAGGCACAGTCGGGAGTTGGATGGGCGACCATTAGTGGCTAAATTTCATGTGTGTTTCTGTACCTCGCAGGGTACGTTAAGCTCTCGGTCCCTGTTGTTGTGACCGGATTGCCGTCGTTAAATCTTATCGGAGGCCTTATGGGCAGATTGAAAATATCCGACACAGGGGTGTCTTCTAACCCGTTGTATCTCCAACAATCCGCATTTGAACAGCGTGGTAGCAAATGATTCAGCACTTCCTCAGTTACGGGAGAGATCCGTGCCCAGCAGTGGAACATAAAAAGGGTTGCAACTAGACAGGTTTTCTTACAATTAACTATAAATATAGTCCCCCTAGTACGTAGTTTATTCTAGTTGGCGATAAATTTTAATAGTTCTATAGTGTAGTATAGTTTTTATTTCTTGAATTTTGAACCGTTTCCACGTTTTACAGTACGTAGTACAATAACATGGTACGTAAAAAGATTCTTGGAAAATAATAATTTTAACACGTCCCAATTGTTTCACGATATCGTGGTAACACTAGCGGTGGCCGCAATGACGGCAACTTATTGCGGTTACCGGTCAAGAAGCTTAATGACTTTTCAATATTAAGATTTACACGACTTGCTTAATTGGTTGGTTTAACCACCGTCTAATTTAATATTTGTTCCCAAACAATGCACGTAGAAATTATAAATTACATTAGATTTTATTGATTAGGGTGTTAGAATTTTCAAGTCAAGACTAATATTACATTGTTAGTAATTGCTTGAGCATATTTTATGAAAAGATGCCGTTAACACATAAATGAATGTTTGCCGTCATCATCATTATCAATCCAATAATGTCCCACTGCTGGGCATAAGTCACCTCTTAGAATGAAAAGAGTTAGGTTAGTTCACAACGCTGGCTAAGTGCAGATTGGTAGACTTCACACACCTTCGAACACTTTACAAAGAACTCTCAGAGATGTAGATTTCCTCACGATATTTTCCTTTACGGTTAAAGCAAGTGATAATTAATTTCTGATACCCACATAACCTCGGGGGATCGAACCCCGGACATACAGCGTGAGAGGCCGGAATCTTAACTACGAGGCTATCACTACTTATAACTGGTTGTAAATGGTGGAAATGCAGTCCGATCGACGAAATACCACAGCCGCCTTCATAATCCGCTGTGGAGCAATTCTTACGTTTCTAGTAGTAGGAGTTCCTACTCCTACTACTGGAGTGGAGTGGTGTAGTTATCAAGTACACTGATAAGTGAAGGGGTAACCTTAGCCTTCAGGAGTTGTAACACATATACGGAGGGCCTTAGAGAGGGCTTTAGCTTTGCTTGAGGTTATATGGGAAGGTCCATGGGCTGCAGGGACATCTTAACAATAGACGGCCTGCACGCTCATTTGCTACTTTAACAAAACAGATTGTAGCTTTTGTCATTTGAGGTTGGTAATATATTTATGTAGAACCTTCTTAGTTCGGAGCGCAACCAACACACCCATTTACCTTATATCGTGAGTTCATGTATGTGTGTATTCTTCTCTAGCTTAAAGCTTGTAGTTCCTCACTTAAATTATAGAAATGTTCCAAGTTACTCCTCAGGAAAAACATAATTATTCCTTGCTACAGCATATCGACTGTTTGGAGTTAGTTACAGATGCCCGTGGGCGGCAGTATCCATTAAACATAAAGTATGTAATTTTCTGGTTTGGTGCTTCTATCTTCTGATAAACAATGATCAGTTTTAAACGGTGCCTCTAAAAGTATGAACATTTTCAAAGTAGTCCCTTATTTAGACATCTGTTTATAAATTGATAATAAAAATAAAGCTTTTTACGGTCATATCCTTAATTCCATGGTCCGTGGCACCTACAATATAGGGAATTATTGTGGGTGCCATGAACATATACAAAGACAGATACATAAACACTTAGACCCAAAACAGAAATCTAAATTCATCATTTAGACGTCTGTCTGAGCGGGAATAGAACTCAGACTCTGCGTGTCAGCCCGGTGTGGGTCGTTAAATTGAAGTCCAGTATTAATATATTTAGAAGTCCATCTTCTAAAGAGGTAAGATTATCTTCTAAAGGGGTAAGATAGTATCGTGGCCGAATGGGAAGTTTCAATCGCACACAATTCGTAAAAAAATAAAATAAAATTAGTCACTGTAATATTAGTACGATTTTTAAGTATTACATTGTATCATAACTCTAGTCATAAATGACTTAACCTGACCTACTCGCACGTCTGAAGCTCAAGATGGAATATGCACATCTTGTACAGACTTATGACAGACATTATACGCTCGTATGCTGTAGCGTGTTAAAGATAATTACTGCATGAGGCATGTACATAGAAATTCAGGACGATTCTTATTTTTGTATATAAAAGTAATAAACGGCTATGTGGTTTATGTAATATGTATATATAATATAATATTGGTTCTTCTGAAGGGATCATTTTAGGTACTTCGTGGAAACTGTTGACTGCCGCTCATGGATATATATAACCAACTCACAATTTACAACAGTAGTTCTATTTGTCCATCACACGTGAGATGGAACGTCTCGAAAAAGTGAATCTGCCTTATGATACCTTTCAATCTAGAACGCAGCAGCGTTACAGAGTTGTTATAAGGCAGACATACAAGCAGACAAACAGATAAATAGGTGTAACGGTGATGCCATCGCAAGCAAACATCAAAGAATTCTACCATCTTTACGTATGTATGACGCGGGCTATACTTGAAACGCCTACAGATGCTGCTACTTTTTAAGGGTAAGTTGAATTGTTTCATAAGAAATTGTTTATCTGTTAAGCCATGGTCTATCACGCGGTCTAAGTTGCTATCTTAATAGAAAGTAAAATGAGAACATTTTGCAGATTTGTCAGGCGCGTAGGCTTTCACACGATGTTCCCCTGCCTCATCAAGGTAAGTAATAAATTATTTCCAATACACGCATTACTACAAAAAATATTATGTAGGAATATGTGATTAAATGAAAAGATAATTACAATTTTAACAACTAACACAAAATTTTCAACATTCGCCTAAGGTTGATTGGCAAATAATGCCATCAGTATTAAGTTCGCACTTGGTGACATCTATTCGTTTTAAGAGGTGATGCAATAAAGTAATTAATTCATAAATATTTACAATAAATATGAATGAAAGATGAAAGATGAGGTTCCGTCCATATCAACTGGACTCGTGGCGGTCTTGTACGGTTCGGTTTGCGCGTTCCTTTTTATCGCGTGCGCGCAAGATGTGGAACGAAATTCCTCCTGAGGTATTCCCGGTGCGCTATGGTATGGGTTTTTTCAAGAAAGGTGCAAAAAGAGCTTTCCTTCAAAGTCGGTAATACACTGGCGACTCCTCTGGTGTTGCAAATGTTCAACAGTGACCACTTTCCATCAATTGGCCCGTCAGCCTTATCGTTAGGTTTAGTTATAAAAAATCAGTCACAATTTATAAATGTATCAAATTTGTCCTATACTAAGGGTATACTACAATAAAATTGTCGAAGCAACCATAACTAAAAGCTCATAAAACAATAGGCTATTTCTCTAACGTGTATGATTTATAACGTAATACTTATTTAAAATAACATATAAAATATTGTCCGTAACTGTTCCTAATTACAGCTGCACTTGCATGGTTAGCTCGAACCGATTAGAGCACGTTCGTGGCCGCGTTTCTCACCTAAATTACCTTATAGCGAAACTACGACTTTTAAAGTGCATATTTTATTACACAAAAACGACATATTACAGATTCTAATTAGTGGCAGAGTCTATAAATAGCGTTTGGAGCTCTTTAAGCGTTGGCATGACTAGGAACTTTTCTTTGCTGATTAGTGAAATTTTCGATGGTTTCTATATTTAAAATTTAACGACTTTCTCTACATTCCCGGTATGAATTTATGAGTTTTTTTTTTATACAGCATAGAAGTAGCGAACAAGCGTCCAGCCTATCTGATAGTAAGAGGCTTTGCTGCCCTTGGACAACCGCAGTCAACCTTAAGTAGGATTGAGGTCTCACCTGAAGTCGGACCCTGATACGTTGCTATCGCTAAGCGGTAAATTAGAAAATCTTGAGTAAGAGTGGCTATTTAAACCAGAACACACAATGCTTGTACCGCAGTTATAATACAGAAATAGTTGTGGAGGTGATGTCTTCGGAGTCTACCTACGAAGGGTCCTACCACCTTTCAGTGAAGACCGTCACAGTGGAGCGGATAAGATCCAAGGAGCTAGGTAATGCCTGGTATCAGGTCGATTCTAGCCGACTGCTCTAGCTATCTAAGCCAGGTAACTGGCCCACATATCCTTGATCATAATGCATATTTAAATTACTTTGTAGTACAACAAATATGCATGTACATAAATTAAGTTAGATATTAACTAACTTCTTATCTTTAACTGATCTTTATTTTTATCTTAAAATTCCGTGTTAAATTTCATTAAAATAACTTCCATTGGTCATTAATATTTTGGGGAGTTAGACATTTTTATTTATAAAAATATAAAACAACTGTAAAATAATTAAATAAAAATAAACCTTAACTGAAGCTAAAATATATAAAATATTTTGGGCGAATGTTATCGCAGAATGTATTCTTACATTTTAATTGTGTATCACAGTGATACCCAAAGCGGTCTATATAGACCCCCAGGGGTCAACAACGACCCGAAAGGGATCTATGAACAGCGAAAAAAAATTGGGGGTCCATGAAAAGTAAATGACGGTCCACGATATTGGATTTTGATCATAAAAATTCAAATACGTTTTGTTGTTATGAGTTTACTGTGGTTACTTCTAATGTGAATTATATGATTAATAAATGTGTAAAAGTATTATCAATTCTTATTGTTTCCGCAACACACTCTACTAAAGTTAGACATTTGAATAACTCAAAGTAAAGTAAAGAGCTCTACTTCAAAGCCGGCGATGCATTGGCGACTCCTCTGGTGTTGCAAATGTCCATAGACGACGGTGACCA
>DWKL01002826.1:0-12208 GCA_018249415.1 Phareas burnsi | reverse complement strand
ATAAAATATGTTTTGTCTTGAAGGACAGAATGGCCAGCTGGAACCTCATTCAGTCAATCTGACATTTTAAAATTCTTTGGAGACAATCTACATATATTCTGTGCGTGTGTTTGACCACAGATTTAATATTATGTGCTTTGCGTTGACAGATTTAAGATAAATAATTAATTTTATGATTTAATTTTATTTACTTTAATGCATTTGTAACACATATTATATATAAGTTATAGTTTTCCGTACTCCCTCTCCATGTAAATTTTTATTATGCCACATCTCACTACCCTCCATGCGTGCAATATGCAAAAAGGGGTACAAAGTTTACTCTTCACGTATCAATATATAGAATTGTCAATTAAATAACCTCATCGACTTAAATTTTGGGCGTCTGAAAATAAATTCCAAAATAGAATCTTGACTAAAAGCAATCACCTGTCATCCCGTATCTTTGTCAAATAGACCTGGGGTTTCCGAACCCTACATTGAGGGCTGCTGTTGTTAAATAAATAATTAACCTTTAGTGTTTTATTCCTTCATTAGTCGGTCCCGTTAACAATAATTAATTTTATAATAATCTATAATATAATTTTATACAAAAGATTGTAGAACCCTTTGCGGTCCGAAGCATCACGCCACACCTATTTCTGTTTTAATGGCAGCAATATTAAACGTAGCTGCGTTCTGATTTAAGGGATATAGTTAGGGAGTAGGTATATATGTACTTCGATAGGTGGTAGGACTATGGTTCATCAGGGGAAGTACCATCGCCGCTCTCATAATCCGCTGTAAAACAATTATGGTGTTTCGGTTGGAGAGGTGTGGTTACCGAGCACACTTACAACGAGGCGACTATCTTAGCCCTCAGGAGTGGTGAGGAATTAAAGTACGATCTCTGATAGAACTTCAGTTTTGTTTGAAATTACATGTGGGTATCCATGGGCTGCAGTGACCGTTTAACATCAGGGGGTCGGCACGCTCGTTTCCTATTCCTCAAATAAAATATAAAAAAAAGGAAAAAATTTATACAAAGTAAAAAATTATTCCAACTTAGACCTAAGGAAGCGACTCATTCTTGGCTGACTCAAGTAGAACTTTAGCTCTATTTGGGATCGATTAGAGATGAGAGAGTCATCATCATCTGTCGTGAAGCAAGTGTTGTGTTTCGGTTGGAGAGGTGCGGCTGCCGAGTACCCTTAAAGCGACGCGACCATCCTAGTTTTCGGAAGTAACGTATGACCTCAGATAGAACTTCAATTCTGTTTGAGATTAAATGTGGGTGGCAGTGGGCCACAGTGACCACTTAACATCTAGTAACCTGCATCCTCGTTTGCTATTCTTCAGACATCAAAATAACATGTCCATGAACGGAAATGATCACTTACCATCAGATGCAAGCTTGCTGGCTACTTCTTTACTATGGAAAAATCTTGGCAGACCAGTGCAAATCCTGGCTTTGGTTTGAATACAACAAAAGATGACCAACAAATAAACGCTAACTAATCCTTCATCTACACCCGGGGAGTGTACTAAATCTGCAGATACTGGCCTCTAGTGGAAATTTCTCTATTCAATTTAAGAGTCGAGATAGAATAATATGAGTATTTTTTTTTTATAACGGTCAAAGACATTTTCAAATAAGTAATAATATTTAAAAAGTAAATAATAAAATTTACGTAAGTATTTCGGATTTCAATTTAAATAGCTGTGATAGGCTAGTGGTAAGATACCAATCTCTTACGTTGGGGCGCCAGGGTTCGATCCAGCTGGCACCTCTGATTTCTTGAACTTTTTTGCGTATTATAAATTAGGCATCACTTGCTTTAACATTGTCAGAAATCCTACACATCTGATAGTTATCTGTAAAGTTATCGAAAGTGTATGAATTATACCAATTCGGATATGGTCAGCTTGGTGAACTATGGCTTAGCTCCGCATAGAGAAGACCTATGCCAAGCGGTGGAATTAATGGATGGATCATGATGATGTATTCTGCAAAGTATTTATATAATTTTCGTCATCAGTAACACGAAATATTAAACGAATCACCAAATTGTGTTTCAGCTGAACACATTAAATTTACAAATACAGGTTGTGAGTAATCACAGATATAAAGATATCGTTACACATCATCCGGGAAACTGTACTATCAATAAATTCGAATCCAGGAATGAACTTCAGGATTTCTATAAACAATTGCCGATCGGTACAAATGGCTTGGAATATAAATATTCATTGTGAATCAATTCTACTATGACACATCTTCGCACTCACCGAACGTCAATTACTCATCTTCAAAAAGATGAAAATTTCAGATTATGACGCCGTAAATAATCGCCAATATCTGGCGTATAGTGGGCGCGAAATATATTTAACACTGTTATTGCTATTCGTTATTTACGACTCGGTATGATTTTTTTTTACTTTACTGGCGCCAGAATGTTCTGACGTAAGCACTTGTGTTTTGTTTGCCTCTAGCATTGAATATTAATTAGCGTTGCAGTGATAGATTTACATTTAGATAATTGGTACCGATAATGTTAACATACGGAATGGAACGATCTAACACAGTTCGTATTTTCACACAAAATTAAAATTTTTATATTTATTGTCATTTAAAAATATGGTTTCATCTTTTTTACATTCTCCAAAACTATCCAGTGGAATTAGGTTCCCAAAATGCTACTTAAAATTTATAGTTTCCCCCATCTATTATGTGTCCCTTCATTCTCGAATCGTAAAATCTTTCATTGAATCCATTTCAGTGGATTTGTGCGTAGTTATCTGACCACATTTTTATATGCGTTTGATGCATGTGTAAATACTTTTGCCGCTCCCAATTTGTGAATGTGTTTTGTTTTTTACGATCGCACATTTGACGATGGCAAAATTGTGTTCTATAAATCGCGTTTCGTTTGTTTCAGGTAATTTTCTGGTGGAGTAATAGTGGCTGACATGATAATTAAACATTTTAGTAGATATTTACTTTTGCAAGTGGTTCAATGAAGATAGCAGTATTTGAATGTTTGAACAAAAGCAAACGAGCATGCAGGTAATCAGATGTTAAGTGGTTACTGCAGCCCATGGACATCCATCATTTAACCTCGAACAAACTAAAGCTCTATCTGAGATCGTACGTAAATGCGACACTACTCCCAAGGGTTAAGATGGTCCTCTCGCTGTAAGTGTGCCCGACTACCGCACCTCTCTAACCGAAACAAAAACAGTTTCACGGTGTATTATAAGAACGGTGGTATTTTGTGTATTTTTTTAAGAATAAATTGGGCTAAAAAAATCGGAATAGGAAAGTCATTCTTAAAAGCATGGTAAATGTCTTGAATTAATGGATTAAATTCACTTAATAGACATAAGATTAAAATTTTGTTTCGAAAGGAAAATAATATTACATATGGTTTACCATATAGAATAAGGTCTCCACGTTTCTCTCCAACAAATGATGGACATTGGAAGCAAACTCCGACATTATATTTACGTATTAATTATTTTACTTGATTTATAATTGAACCACCGCCGCTCTCATAATCCGCTTTGAAGCAATTGTTGTGTTTAGTTGGAGTGGTGTGGTAGCCTGACAGACTTACAGCGAGGCGATTATCTTAGTTCTCAGGAATATTGACGCATCTACGTACGACCTCAGATAGGACTTCAATCTTGTTTGAGGTAGGATAGATGATGGAGGTGGGTGGGTGCCCACGGGCTGCAGTGACCTTTTAACATCAGGTGGCCCGCACGTTCGTTTGCTACTCTTCTCATATAAAAAAAAAATTCTAAGAGAGCGTGCTCCACAAGGTCTGACAACTCCGAACAGACTCGGGACGCCCACTCCTCGCCCGAACATCGCAGCCTCGGAACTATTCGCCGGCTGCCTGATTCGAGGTAAACTACTGTTGAACTAATGTTTTAATACTTACCTGTCTTTTTACTATATTTTAGTACTTGGTCTGCCTGAATTTAGTTTTACAGTTAAATAACGACGACCCGCGTGGCGCAGCAGTCACTACACCGGTATAAAGAGCAGAGGGTTCCGGGTTCGTTTGCCGGCCAAGTAGACATTTAAGTGATGAATTTAAATTCCTTCTCTGGGACTTGGTGTTTGTGTACTTGTCTTTGTATGTATTCATTGCATCCACGACACAGAAGAAATCCTACTGTAAGGCTATGGGTGTGGAAAGTGTTTATTTAAACAAAAATAGTCCTATGTGTTTGTCCATGTTGATAAATAATTTTGCGATATTTTTTGAGAAGCTTAATATACGAAACCTTCATTTTAGTTACAATTCATGTTCAATTAAAAATCAGTCGTGAAATATTATGTAGCGACTTTATAGAATTTCAATAATATTTGAATACACTATCATTAATATACTTGTGTTTTATTGGATAATCTTAAAAATGCCTGTATACTGATAGTTTTAATGCATACAATAAATATCTAAACGTATTATCTTTATAGACGTACAGACATTGACTTCATCCCACGCGGTGTTCCACAAGGCTGTATTCTAGTTCCAGTATTGTTTATATCTGTTATCCCTTTCGTGTTCTATCATAATTGTGAACTAGAATGAGATGACCGTAATAAAACGTAATTTGTTCGAATGTGTTGGCGGACAGGTGCGTAGGGAACTGGTCGAGCTTGCAGCTTTATTCCTATCTTGATTTTAGGCAAGCTTTAGAGAAAGTGTTTTTATTACATAATGATTAAGTCACTGGTAGGATTTGAACATGTCCTTTAAATACTTATGTAATGCAATGGAATTGTTTGTTGTCGTGCTTTATATAAGTGAGAGTTAGTTAAACATCCTCTTCAAAAGTTTAAGTATTAGTTCTCCTTCTTCAGTTGTTACGCATAGGCTTCACAAACATTGAGATAAGTTATAAGGCTCATATATAAATTACGTGTGAATTTAGTGAATTACTTCACTAATATTCCTTATTAAAATTGTATACTTCAGGTAGCGCTCATAGCGTAGTGGTGGCGAACCTTGTGAACGATATATTAGGCTTCGAACACCGGATGCGGTTCCTGTTTAGATCATTAGAAACGCATTAATGTTCCACTGCTGGGCATTGTCTTCTCTCAGAATGAGAAAGGTTAGGCCATAGTCCACAACGCTGGCCAAATGGGAGTTGGTAGACTTCACACACCTTCGAGAACTTCACAAAGAACTCTCAGGTATGTAGGTTTCCTTACAATGTTTAAAATGTCTACTTTAAGAAACGAATAAATCTCTCTTATATTTACACGAATCGCATTAAAATGCCCATCTCAAAGAGCCCGTAAATTACGTGGATAGAGCATGGCACTATTCTTATCAGGCTGTCGGTTGTCGTAAAAATATATTTATCTCGCTGACAAATGTTGGAGGAGGCTTGTTAAGGCACAATAACCGGTTCGAATCCCGGTTACTACAGTTGTGGGCGAGGACATGTTTCTGAAAATAGTCAGGACTGGTGCAGCCCGCGGTTTCGTCCGTGTCCAAGGATATATTCCCGCTGGGTTACACGATATTGATGAGAAATATAATTTTAATTTTATTTCTAGCAAATGGGTAGACCTGCCACTTATGTGTTTTATTAACTTTCACGCATTTACGTTAATTTATATTTCTGCCTGACCGAGGTTCGTACCCGGAACCCTCCGCGTGTTCAATCGGTACATCTGCACCGTGGAGTCGCCATTTATATTTATATATTGTCTGTATACTTATATATCATTAGTTATGCTGTTAATAGTTTGTTAGTCTTGGAGAATACTCTATGCCCATGTTGGAACGCAATCAACGCATTTTCTATAGAGTGAGTAATACATCCATTGTAAACATACAGAGCCATTTACCTATATTTTTTTCATTTACTTGTCTGCCTGATCGGGAACCCTGTCGAAAATCGAACCGTGAAATGTGCCATGCAGATCGTTGTTCTCCAATATCTTAAACATACAGTCGCCCGTAACTCACAATTTTATAATAGTATCAGGATATATCATCCCGACCATAATTGAATTGTAAGAACTGGTTCCCTCAGGATGTAACCCGACTTGCTTCGTAATGTTCCAGTGCACACTTTGTTATATTATAGCAGGCTTTTCGAGTACCTTAGGGTCACAAAAGGATGCCCTAGGCTTCCTTAATTTCCGCTCTGTCCCTACGTCATAATTTATGCATAGTTCATTAACTTTTGCGTAAAAAAACTGTTCTAAAACCGGTTTTTGAGGTACGAGTAATCAGGCTTGATAGTAAATGAGGTTGTTACGTTACGTATTTTAATTTTAATTGTTGAGCTAAAATTGATACGGAAAAACTCCATTTTCATAGACAGTGCCACGAACTTTTTTTTTATGTTTGTAAAGTAGCAAACGACCATGCAGGCCACCTGATGTTAAGTGGTCACCGCAGCCCATGGACATGCACATCCAACCCCAAACAAAACCGAAGTTCCATTTAAGGTTGTATATTGATATGGATGCGTCATTACTCCTGAGGACTATGATGAGAGATTCGGTTGCCGGACACGTACAGCGAGGCTACCATCTTAGTACTCTGGAGTAGTGACGCATCTATGTACGACTTTCGATAAAACTTAAGTTTTGTTCAAGGTTAGATGTCCATGGGATGCAGCGACCACTTAACTTAGACTTAACATCAGTTGGCCTGCATGCTTGTTTGCTACTCTTCAAGCGTAATATAAAAAATACAGACAGACATGTTCAATATGTGAAAATAACATGTAAAGATAATTTTACGTCCAAGACAGACAATGTTACGCCCAAAATCCCCGTGGACGAAACAGTCTACCATATTTAATTACGTCGTACTGTAGTCCTTACGGTATATTGAGTTATTACAATAATTGCGTAATAATGGGCAAGCATGGAATTGCTTATATTGAACAAGTGTTTTCCGGCAAACGTGATGCTTCAATATGCAACGCCATATGAGAAAACAAATACAATTAATTAACTGTTAATATTACGTACTTGCAAGCAACGATCACGTGTAAAGCTATTTATAGAATTGTTGATTCATCTCTTGAGATGGTCGCATCGATTTGATTTAGAACTGAAGATGTTATAAAATTGCTGCACGCCGGCCAAGTGCGGATTGGTAGACTTGACACACCATTAAAACTTTATGAAGTAATCTTGGACATGTAGGATACCTCATGATATTTTCCTTCATAGTTAAAGCAAGTCACAGTAAATTTCTAATTTCCGATCCGAATTTTTGAAGCTATGTGAGCTTAAAAATCGGTAGTGCGTGCGGAATCTGAACCCCAGGCTCCATCTCGAGACGGAGAAATCTTACAATCAAGTTATTATAGTATATATTTCATTATAAAAATAACAGAGTCTAATTATTATTATTATAATACCGACTGTTTCCAAATATATCATGAAGAATCTGAGCAAGCATTTGGACACTTGAATGTTGATTGTGTGACTTAAAATATTGTTCGGGGAAATAATAAAGGTAATTTAATTTCCTTGTAGTAATCACGACATTGATCATTAGCTGTACTTAGTAAACTAAAAATATCTTTAAGAAACGCTAAAATGAAATAAATTATAGACAACAGAAATAATTTTATGGTACTAATAGAAGCATTCATTTAATATCATACGAATCTTATCATAATGTCAATTGTAAATTCAACAATAAATAATGGAGAGATAAATCAACACAAGGAAACACAGGAATCAAATGAACAAAGTAGAAATAGACACACATAGTAAGCTATATGTAGGACAATGAGATGGAAGTTAAGTCTCGGCGAACTTAAGTCATAAAGTCTTAATGACGTCGTCTGCAAATGGGACTCACGTGGAAACGCTGCTATGGAGATACTCGCGATTACCTGTTTGAAGATCTTAAGGCTGTATGCAGATGCTTGCACTTGCTCTCATACATGAAATATGGTAAAGTAAAAATATCCATTAAAGATATCATTATCTTTTATAAAAGATCCACGAGTTTATAAAAATAACAATATTCCTTAGAAATTGATTGTGACTGACGAAACGAATATAATAATCATGGTTATTATTATGGGTCTCGTCTCAGAATGTGAAGGGTTAGGCCACAGTCCATCACTCTGGCCAAGTGCGGATTATAATAAATTTTGTTATATATATTAACTTTATTTTAAACTGCCTATAGGTTAGTTAGCCCATAACCAGTTGATAATATAAATATAAGAAACTGTAAAAAACCAATTCAGTATCAGTTGTACTTTTTAAAACTACAACTATTGTATTGCAATAACAAGTGTGTATAATACTTAAAGAAGCCAGCGAAGATACAGAGGGTCATGTTACACTGGACATGGAAATAAAATGGGAACTACAATATCGTGCTCGGCGCCGCGATGCAACGATAAGAATTTGCACGACTCTCCAAGGGATTAGCGCGGAAATAAGCGCTGGAGCGCTTCGTAATTTTCTACGTCTTTTATTTAGTTTTTCTACTCTCCTGGATTTTATTGAAGGAGGAAATTTTGCTACTTTTTCATTCAGGTTTATTTCTCTATGTTTTCTGCTCTGTCGATTATTATGTTAGACATTTAACAAGTTACGGTACTATCTGTAACTTGGATTTATAAATAAACGTTCACAGTGATAAACTCTTATTACGTGTTCCTGTTATTGGTGTCATCCATACATACAGAATGGAAATACAATGTGAAATGCACGAATATCAATACTTGGAACAGATATTCAAATTCATCATTTACTGTATGTCCGTGAAGTGATGATAGGCTATTGATAAGATTTCGGTCTCTCACGTTGGCGGTTCGAGATCCAAATCTCATACTTCTGATATGTCGAAGTTATGCGGGTATTAGATTGTTACGATCCCTTGCCTTAACGGTGAAGAAAACCAACGTGATGAAACCTACTCGCCAATGAGTTCTCCATAAAGTTCTCAAAGGTATGTGAAGTCTGCCAATTCTCATTTGGCAATCGTAGTAGATTATGCCCTGACACTTCTTAGTAGTGGGTCAGTAGTGGTTTGACGATGATATCAGGGAATCGAAAGTCTGCATGGTTAATCTTTGTTTGTCTTCTTCTCTCTTCTCTAACTTTGTATGGTTGTATGTATAGCATTTTTTTATAGATTTTCAAAATTATTCCAAATAAGTTCCTAGTTTTATCAAACGTAGCGTCAAGCCACGAAACATATATGCAACCAATTTCTCACTGTCAACTTTCATAAAAGTTCCGTAGCATCAGAAATAGCTGCCAAAACTGTAACGAGCTGCAGTTTTATTGACATTGATGCGACCATGGACGAAAACAATATCAATTATTCAGGAGAAGAGGGAGTTCGCTGGCGGCTCCAATTTCTGAAGCGATGAATCGGCTGCTGGGGTATGGAATATTAAATCTAATTTGATATCAAGGTGAGCGGTACTGTAGGCAATCTGTTGATGCTGAGCTGGAAGGGTTTAAGTTAACGTTAGAATGTATTTGAAGGTAACATCAAAGGGACTTAAAACATCCAAAGCTTAAAACAATGTAGCTTGAATAAAGAGTTAATAGGTGAATAGAATCTTAAGGCAGTTTTAATATAAATATATAACATAAGAATAGTACGATGGAGCATGTAAACATATCAAGATGGCAAGAAATAATACAGTACCTTGTTTTAGTAGATGACCTTTTTTATATTATGTGGAAGTTCTAATTACAAATATACGAATGAATGCATTATTACAATGTACATCAACAATTCAAATCTTCCAACTCTTATTAATATAAAACATACCATATCTAAATGAAGCAAAAGAAAGATGGTGGAATCCTTCGTACTTTTATTCCGGAGCCACCACCGCCCCATCTATTTGTACCTTAACAGCAGTGTGACATCCTGCAATGTTTTGATTTGATAGTGATGTAAGGGCACTTACCCGAGGCGTTTTAACTTAGTTCTTGGAGGTAACGATATATTTGTGGCTGACCCAGATACGACTTCAGTCCTATTTGGAGTATATTGCACATGCCCACGGGCGGCTCTTACCATCAGGTCGATTGCACGCACACTACTTCTATGCTATAAAAACATAATAGAAAAATAGACATAATTTCTGTTTAAAAAAAATTAAAAATATATATTTTATCAGAAATTTTTCTTTTTAAAAACCCGTTAAACGTAGAAATTTATAAATAATGTTGCTTGTGCAAAGATAAGGAAATAATTATTTATTTTTAAATCAGGTAATGTTAATATAGTAAATGTAATGAAATTAACGAAATTCAACGCATATACACATAAAATTAATTGGGGCCGAGTTTGCTTGCAGCAATGAATAATGATTGGCTCGTCGGCTGCAGCCGGTGTCAATTAATCTTTATCGATGCTTTGTTTGTTTAATTGAAACGTTAATTTGTACTTTACAGAATTTATTTACCTTTACACATATTTTATGGTGGTTCTACCAGGTTAAAGACTTGACCTAAATGTCACAGAGTATCTTAGAATTGCTGCATGCTGCATCAGCGTGGCGAGATTTGAAATGCACAAAATACTACCAAAACATTCAGGTTATTTAGCAATGATAAAACGACTGACAATAAGATATAGTTTATTTGGATATCTCATGCGGGATTTTATTTTTATATTAATGTCCGTTCTCTTTCTGTACCACAAATGATTCTTTCGTGTGAGCAAAACAGAGAGTAATTCTTTAAAATTAACGCTACCTAATGACCAGATGTCATATGCAAGAATTTGAGGTATCAAAATTACATCTAATAGAGTACTTTCAAATAGTGAAACTTTTAATTTGTATTCATCTGGTTACGAAAATTCCAAAATGTCGAAATTTGTCTTGATATTAGAGACCGGCAGTTTAGCATAAGGACGGCATAATAATATCAATGGCTATGACGACATTCGTACAAATAACATAACTGAAAATGACTACTTTTTAAAAATACCTCTATTAAAAAAAAAATTAAAAATTATTTTCCAGACGACGTCCCTCGAGACCGCAATCGCAACTCTATCATCAATTGCAAAATTGCAATTCACCGAGATTATGCATTTTGTCTCTGACGGCGTAAAATTTCCAATCTGGATGCATTTCAGCAAGTTTCTAATCGCGTAATGCACTTAGCGCGGTGAACTTGCAAATTGCATAGCGACTCTATGACTCTACCGTGATTTAATAAGGACACTGTGATGAGTCGTTTGCTGAGAAGATCTTTGTTGTTTTCAATCATCGTAATCCCAAAGCGGTATGACATAAGACTGCAAAAGGATAAAGAAATCTTATCTATCCACAAAACCGGTCATTGATGACTGGTACGGCAAAAATCTCAAATCTGTTGATAAGAGATTCTTTATTCTGATGAGAGAAAAAGATTGTTACAAAACTAGGTTGTTAGCTAATTAAAATAAAATTTTAGTAAGATAACAATGCAATTGATATACCTTGCGAAATTAAAGCTTAAATATGGAAAACGCCTGACAGCTTATTTGTGTTTTTGCCAAATACCAAAATAATGTAACATGACATAAGCGATCGCAAACATGTTGAAATAAGTACAATGTCTATACATTTATTATCTAACTTTTCTTTCAATGGCTTATTTATTTTACATGAAAACTATACAAACATTTGTGGAATGATTTTAATTTAATCATTTTGGGACCGGTGGTATTTGGGCCACATGTGGGCATTGTCCTTTATCTTATTACCTCTGGGTGCGGGCTCCGCGTACACGTTTGCGGAACCGCGAGCGGTGGCTTCTTTCATTTTTACACATGTTCGAATTGAATATGAAATCAAAAGTCAAGCAACTAATTAATTTATTAGTAAATGACTCCAGCAGCCATGGGTAGTGAAACTAATAAACGGAATGTTCATTACGTAAATAAAGATAAATAGTCATTGAGACTGTCACAGCGTTCAGTAGACTGGCTAATAGTATTGTATTTCAAGCAAAATTACTGTTATATTATATCATATTATATTTTTAGTTCAGTGATAAGGCAGAGGTTTGCAATTCGATCTCTCACACTGGAGGTCCGCATTAAAAGGCACACACCTGATCTTTCACGTCCTGACCTTATTTGAAATTAGGTATTAGATATTTGTTTGCGGGTAAAACAATACATCATGAAATGTCTGAATGTCACTTTTTGTGGTAGACGGTAACAGGTTAATGATAATGGTGATCATGAGGTTT
>DWKL01002825.1:0-12210 GCA_018249415.1 Phareas burnsi | reverse complement strand
ACACTTTTATACCCACTCACTTCTAACCTATCAATCAAGTTTATTTAGGAATCACATGACGCCGACAGTCGCTATAACAGTGTTTGGGAACTGCTCCACAGGTACAAAGTTGACCCAAATGAGATTCCCGTGGAACAACAGGCGGGGTCTACCCTGCCGCTCATGGAGATCCCGGGACGGGACATTGAGGCCGATGAGGACTATAATCCGTTCGAGCACAGGAAATTGGCACATCCTACATCGTAAGTGGCCACATTTTCTTCAACTACCAATCTAGTCAATGCTAACATACACTAGCCAAGTGTCAAGTAAATACTATAAACTAGGTACGTTACTAAAAAAATCATAAGTATTAACAAAACTAAAGGTTTTGTTCGCCAAGATGCGCCCGTAGTTATGTAGGTTCTACTTTATTGAGTAATCGTTCGTTTAATTAATTCGACGAGTAACTATCACAATTGGTACTTGATCACATTGAGAATGAACTTGAATAATTAATTATTTACCTACCAGTAGTTACAGTTAATTTGTTAGTTATGTTTAGAATTTTTGTTTTTTATTGCCTTAAGACTAATGCAGTGTGTTAAAAAACTTCAAGGGAAATATAAACTATTATCGTTCTTACTTATGTGAAGTTAACGACCATGAAAAAATGGTAATTTGTGGATATAACACATATAAATATTTTAAATAATTATTGTAAACAATATTACAGGGATATGGACACCTTAATCCACTTGCTGAAAGGGTCTCTCGGAAGCGGTATCTTAGCCATGCCAATGGCATTTTTAAACGCTGGACTTTATTTCGGTGTTGTGGCTACTTTTCTCATCGGAGGCATATGCACGTACTGTGTACACATTCTTGTGAAGACAGCTCATGAGCTCTGTAAGAGGATACAAAAACCATCTTTAGGATTCGCTGAGACCGCCGAAGCCGCTTTCTTATGTGGACCACCGCGAGTGCAAAAATTTTCGAGACTGGCCAAGTAAGTTTGTAATGTCTGCCATGACTTAAGCATCAGAATACTGCTGCTACTCTACAGGCCTTGCATAGGGCTGAAATTCACACCAGTTACTCAATTTATAACATTATATTTTACTCAATTATTTAACAATTGCCTTTTTTGTTTTTTAACAGTGATAGCCTAATGATAAGATTCTGGCCACATTCGAGTGGTCCGGGGTTCGAATCCCGCAGGCATCACGAATTTTTCAAAATTATATGCAATGCAGAAATAAATTTACGGTAAAGGAAAACATAGTGAGGAAACCTACATATCTGAAATTTTTCTGTAAAGTTCTCTAAAGTGTGTGAAGTCTACCAATCCGCGCTTGGTGTGTTGCGTTGGTGTGTGTGTGCACCAGTGATGTGATTATCTAACTCACCCTTCTCTGAGAGGACATTCGTGCCCAGCAATAGGATAGTAGTAGGTTGATGTTGATGATGATAAACTTTTTAAGTATATGTAACGTTGAAAAAATTAAGACTGTTAAATCATTGTTTTTATTCATTTCCAGAGCTCTCGTCAACTGGTTCCTGGTAGTGGATTTGCTTGGTTGTTGTTGCGTGTACATTGTATTCGTAGCCACAAACGTGAAGCAGGTTGTCGATTACCACGCCAAAAACAGCGACTGGGCTCCGAAGGAAATGGACTTGCGACTATACATGGTCGCTCTGCTCCCTTTCTTGGTTTTGATCAACCTTATTAGAAATCTTAAATATTTGGCGCCTTTCTCCATGATTGCAAATCTTCTCGTTGGGACTGGAATGGGAATAACGTTCTACTATCTATTCCAAGATATCCCCAGCCTGAGCTCGCGGAAGTCCTTCGTGGACTTCCAGCATCTCCCTACGTTCTTCGGCACTGCAATCTTCGCTCTGGAAGGCATTGGTGTTGTGATGCCATTGGAGAATAACATGAAGACTCCAACTCACTTTATCGGCTGTCCCGGTGTCCTCAACACTGGAATGTCGTTTGTCGTCTCACTGTATGCATTAGTCGGCTTCTTCGGATACTTGAAGTTTGGAGACGAAACCAGGAGCAGCATTACTTTGAACCTGCCTGAAGATGAAGTGTAAGTATAAAGCTAATATTTCGACCTTAGTTTTAATGACTAAAATAGTTATAATAATGCCATTTTGAAGTCCATTTAGTATCGATTATCTAACATCAGTTGTCCATCTTTATATACATCCATTATTTATCTTTATCACAGACGAGCAATTCTTTTTTATAACGTATGGTTTTTCAATGGTTGCAGACTCGGCCAATGTGTTAAGCTGATGATTGCCATAGCTATGTTCCTGACGTACAGCCTGCAGTTCTACGTACCTATGGAGATCATCTGGAAGAACGTCCGCCACTGGTTCGGGGCAAAGAAAAATCTTGCTGAATACAGTATTAGAATCGGAATTATCATCATGACTGTTTGCATCGCAGTTGCCATTCCTAAATTGGGCCCGTTCATTTCCTTAGTCGGTGCTGTCTGTCTCTCTTTCCTTGGCTTAATCTTCCCGGCTGTAATCGAGACTGTTACCTTCTGGGACCGACCCAACGGTCTCGGTCGCTTCAACTGGATCCTCTGGAAGAACATGTTCCTTGTCTGTTTCGGTATACTCGGCTTCCTTACGGGTTCCTATGTCAGTATTATAGATATAGTTAATGGTGAAGAATAGACAGCATCCGAAAGACTAAGATAGATTAAGGCTCAAAATTAAATCCTTCATTAAGGGCTAAGTTTTATTGTAACATTAATTTGTTTTTAGTTTCTTTACTTTATATTATTATTTTTATACAACTTTGTATTGAGTAGAGAAGAGATTTCTGACCTAATTGAGTTTCTGCAATGCTCAAATAACATTGTTTGAGATTAGTATTATTATCAATATATCCGTATAGTATTCACATGGTGGTAGGTCGCATTTTGCGAATTGTGTTTTCCGACAATTTCGTTGAGCCCCGAATCTCTGTAGCCATTTAGAATTAAGCATTGTAGATACCTAATTTTATACCTAAATGTGTGAGAATTTTTCTAGTGCATTATCGAAATGTGATACAATATTAGGTTAAATGAAAAAGCATGAACTGCTATTTATAAGGAAAAATATACTTGTTTTTGGAATATTAATTATTAATTATTTCTTTCAAAAAGATAACACAATAGCAATGTTATTAGTTTTATACAATATATCGGACGACGTTACGGTTTGTCTTATCCGAACTTCGCTTTGAAATGAGCTTTTGGGGTTTAAAAAATCATTAATGATGGCATTACCGACACCAAAAACTGTCATTTTATATAGATTATACCTGAATAT
Organism: Phareas burnsi; assembly: GCA_018249415.1. Taxonomy (NCBI): domain Eukaryota; kingdom Metazoa; phylum Arthropoda; class Insecta; order Lepidoptera; family Hesperiidae; genus Phareas; species Phareas burnsi. The sequence continues at coordinate 8,889 of DWKL01002825.1, read as the reverse complement.
TCATAAAAATAGGTAATTACATATTTTTCTGAAGCATTTATCTATTGTCAAATATTATGTGAGGACGTTAAATTAGATAATAAATGGTAATCTTTATTTTTTGTAAAGTCCTAATTGTCTAGCACCTGTACGTAGATTTTAGTCCTATGAGGATTATTTAATAGTATGTGCAAAGCATTAACGTATCTTATTATAAAATATACAGAAATCTTTCCTGCCGTAATTTACTTCACAAAAAGCTGACACGAATTTGAGCGCATGAGACATCAGGGTAGGATGGAAGTCGTTACGTGAAATCCTTATTTAAACCGAGAGTATCAATGTCACGTTTAATCAAATTACCTTTGTGACTATTCTGAAGATGACAACACCAAGTTTATATGTAGATACATATCTACATAGCACTAGCTCGATGTTATACCTACACTTGCTCGTTTCACACTATACTATGAAATTGGAATACCATAAAATGTAATTAAACATTGATTTTTCTACAATTAATCTGTCTTTATGGCTCTGATTTTTTTCAGACTATCTTAAATTTAGCTGGCAGAGTTGGCTGCTTTTAGCATGAAGTCAACCAATGTCTATCCAAGCTTTGAGCTATTGAAAACAGTTGTTGCTAGAAATAAGTGAATTATGTACCAATCTGGCACATTACCTACATAGTTGTTATAAGTTATAAAAAGAAATTTTATACGATTGAAAAAGACATAATATTCTTTACTTTTCTATACTGTAATATCATTTGAATTCGCAAAATCCTGAATGCAGGGGAGAATACAAACTGCCCTCTTACGCACTTCACTCTCAAATCGATAGAGTCCGCTACGCGTAGTAGATCTATTGACGTATCAATTCATCTTAACCCGATGTCTCTGCGTTTATGTCGAAAAGCTCGCGAGTCGTGACCGTTTTATAAATATATTATGTAAAATTGTATTGACTGCATGGTTGTTATACCTAGCTATTATTTTGACGAAATGAGAAGGTACCTATGCGTTTCAGTACTAATAGATAATCAGACAATGTTCCTTTTAATGAGTCAGATTTTGGAAATTTATTATAATCATTTTAAGTGAGAAAAAAATGTGGTGATAATAACAGGAAAGTATATTGGAATGATTGAATATAGGTAATTAAGATGTTCTGTTAGCTTAGTGTTTTACTATAGCCAACTTTTTACCGAGGTATAGTTGCCTCTGTAACTTGTGGATTTGTTTTACCTAATAAATAATCAACCTATTAGGTATTTATATAAGTTAATTTAGAATCTATCATGCATTGATTACTTGGATGCTACTTAATTTTTGACAATATTTTATAGGTACTGTGTAATAGTTCAAACGCGACGCTTGACTCGAGCTGGACTTGTTAATGGAAATCAGTAAATGTCAAACCAAATCATTGGAATTTTATGTGAATGATATAACTATTTATCTACATTACGTTCTACACATTTAATGTAATTAATATAACATCTTATCCAAAGGAAATCATTCCTATGATATATAATGTAGGTAAGGATAGCCTCTTTATTTTAGAGTAGCGGTTGTTTTGTTACAGTATTAATATAAATCAGATTTAAGGGTCATTGGTGTTTTATTTCACTTTCCCCTGTCCTAAAATATAGTGAAAATTAAATGAAAAATTATTTGCGACTAGATTAAATGCCACTGAGGCAAACAGATAACTTAATACATTGACTGCAAGCTGTATCAAATCACAGCCTGGTAGAACGCTACATCCCCTAAATGTGGAACATAGAACAAATATGCGGAAAAAGCATTAAAGTACCGAGAGCATAAAAAGTCCTATTGAGTATACACTATATTCATAAGAAAAAAAATACATTGACTGCGGCAGCTAATATTCGAAACATTGCACCCGTGCCGCGCGTAATACAACAGGAGTGTTCCAGTACGACGTCACACAGCGTATGCGTGCGAGCCGCACGGGTGGCGCGGACAGTATAACACGACGGTTGTGTATGCCGCAGTCAACGTGTTAATTTAAATCATGTAATGGAAGCAGCAAATTACCCAACCACCTACGTTGGATGTTTACCAAAGGTACTCTACCCTAAGTGCTTTAAATTTTCATACCAGTGAGGTATGTCTGTTTATTATACTATTGTAAGTCGCATGTCAAATCCATTTACTTACAAAGCTGCCTTGAGCAATAAATAAAATAGAACTACCTTCAATTTTTTTACTAGCGGTCATTAATATCTTTTGCGGACCTCAAATAAAACAGGGGTTCTATCGGAGGCCGAATACCGGTGCGTGGGTGCTCCTAATTATCCCAAATAGAGGTCAAGTTCCTAAGGATTAAGTTTAAACACCTAATATTAATATGTCTGCCTTATCCACATCTTTTGGATGTGAACACAGCAGCTTTATACCACTGTTTTAAAGGGGGCACTAGTACTCCTAAATCACGACTAATCCATACAGTTATAATTTGTGACTACGGCAGTCGCCTTATCGATCTGACACAGAGATTGCCGGGCCAGGTCCTGGTAATATTTATAAATTATTTAAAATATATTTTCTGGGTCTGGGCACTTTTGTATGTATTTATGTAAGACACCCACGACGCCGGTATTCATATGTCGGGCTATGAGTGTAGAAAGCGCTCATAAATCATAAAAATAATTATATTAGTATGTAATAACATAACTAATTTATCCTTTCAGTGGATTGGAATCCCAGGTACTCTCGAAGCTATTACATTAGAAATAATTATCACTTGCTTTAATAGTGAAGGAAAACATACTGAGAAGTAAACATGCCTGAGAGTTCTCCATGAATTCAAATGTGTGAAGTCTACCGATCCGCACTCGACCTCTGGTCCATGGCTGGTGGTCCATGGTCTAAGTCGTCAACGGGAGAGGACAGCCATGCCCAGCCGACAGCCAGTATAAAGGTTAATGATACATTTACTCTTTAGGTAAATACATTTTAAAATCTTATTAAATTTAATTTCAGATATCTAGTATTATAAGAATTACTTCCAACGAGACGGTCAAATTTAGTTTTGAGGACAGTATGATTAAAACTAATGTGTTTATACTACAGTGGTTTAATACAGTTTAATAAATAGTTTTCTCTTCTTCTATAGAAAAAGTAGTTATTGAAATACAATACAATGTATTTTTACAATGCGAGATTTTAAAAAATATTATAAATAAATTAATTATATTTACAACATGTACACATTATGCAAATAAAAGTATATAAAAATATATAATAAAAAGCCTATTACAAAAAATAGACAGTGTCGCTCATTTTTGGCAAAATAGGTACCGAATGATGCAAAGATTTACACTTAAAACGCCTAAAAATACGCTTAGCGTGAAAGAAACCAGTTATCGAGTTAGCGGAAACATCGTAGTGGAGATGGCAACAATGGATGAATAGTAGACCTTAGATAATAATAAATCTGAACACATTGACTACGGCGCTAATATTCGAAACAATCCACCCGCGCGGCGTGCAACAGGCGTGTTCCAGTACAGCGGCACACAGCGTATGCGTGCGAGCCGCACGGGTGGCGCGGACAGTAACACACGACAGGCGAGTTTGCCGCAGTCAATGTGTTAAAGAACGATTTTGTAAAAAAAAAAATACATTACTGATTTATGCTTTAGCCCTAAAATTTGTTTATAGCCTAACGTTTGATTCTTTCAACAACATCAAGTCCGTTACAGATGTGTTGATACTTACCACCCTTGACACTAAAGTGGGGACCTCTCTTATAATTATTTATATTTTTATGTAGAGTAGTAAACGAGCGTGCAAACCATCTGGTCCTACCTGGACTGCTGCCAATGTACACGCACGTCTAACCTCAAACAAGCCCTGCCTGCCCTATACGTAGATGCGTCACTAAGCCCGAGGACTAAGATGGTCGTCTCACTTGTAAGCTACCCAACAACCACACCTCTTAAACCGAAATACAAGAATTGCTTATCTTACCAGAGTCTTCAATACAGAACATTGCTACTCCGACGTCCTTAAGCTAAAATGCCGTCATCCAACATCTCACCAATTTTCGATATTTTGAGGATTTCGTAATAAGTAAAACACGAAATAAAAGTTTCACTATTCGAAAGTGGCATTTTATATCTATTTTTGATATTTCAAACTCTCGCATATTACATCGTGTGGTAATTATATAGGATATTTTTGACAACTACCCTCTTTTTTGGCCATAACTCGAAGTCGTTGTGGTATATAACAGCACTATAGCTTAACGACGGTAGTAGTAAAAGCGAATTTGGTGTGAAGGTGACGCTAGAAACATTTTTGAACTCTTACTTCTTGTTTTAGCGAAAACATCCTGGGGTTCCGCGTCAAAATAGAAAACCATGTGCACGGGAACTCGAACGCAGTTCTGCTCGGGAAAGCCCACAATAAATATAAACCTATTTAGCTATTACTAATAAAATTAATAATGTAACTTTGAAGACAACATTCATTGATTAATAATTATGAACACTACCAACTATAGAGAACAATGACTAAATGCTGTCAAGTCGAATACTGACTGACCTGTTACTGTTCTATGAAACTTATTCTAAAATGTAATATCATGCTAATAATATGCTGTTGGGTCACCGACGAATAAATAAGATTATTCGAGCGTAACGTAACAATTCTGAACCAACTGTATTAAGGTCGTCGTTCGAGACGTCATTTTAATTATGTCAAGTCATTTATATATACACTATATTTTTATGAATGAATGAAAGAATGAATGAATTCATTAATGAAACGAAATGAATGAATGAGTTGCAGAATTTGTAATGCAACATACCACCAAGCTACCAAGCGTTGCAGTGGCAAGTCATGAGAGAAGAGCTCTGCCGTAACACAAATAACACCATTTTAGTAATGGTGTTATCCAAAATCTAGCCGATTTCGACATTTTAAAATTTTCTTAATCAATAAATACAAATTAAAAGTTTCACTATTTGAAAGTGATAAATTAGATATATTCTTGATATCTCAACTCTATCTTGCACATGACCTTATTACGACCTTATGATTACCCTCTTTAAGCCGAACGTTATGCCGATGCGAATTCAGAATTGTTACATGACACACTAGTACTCCCGGTACTGTTCCCTGACACACCCTTATAATATATAACTAATGTTAATAGTTGGATATAAGTAAAATATTTTTATTTATGAAGAACTTGAGTTACTCGAACTGCTACTATCGTCATCATTGCTCTCAAACTCATGGGCGCGAGTTTGTTTCGGCTCCCCTGAAAAAGAGTAACAAATTTAAATTAAATATTTTAAAATATTTTCATTCGCTATAAACGTGAAATGGATAGAAACAAGACATTTGCTTTTGTAGAGAATAATAATTGCTCAAGCAATGATTGCCCAGTGGTTAAGATTCCGGCCTCTCTGATCTCTCGAAGTTTTTAGAAGCTTATTTGCGTAATAGAAATTAATTATCACTTGCTTTAACGGTGAAGGGAAACGTAGTGAGGAAACTACATTACTGGAACTTCTTTGTAAAGTTTTCGAATGTGTATGAAGTCTATCAATCCTCACTTGGTTCACTCATACAGAGAGAAGATCCACGCTCAGCGGTGAGACCTTAATTGGTTGATGATATATTATATAAATAACTACTCGAACCTTTGTCACCAGCGGCACCAGCTCCATTTCCCTCTGGATCCGGAGGTTTAATTAGTACCCCTGTAAAAAAAACGTTTTAACTAAATGCTTCTAATATAATTTCCTTTGTGTCATTTACAAATTAGGTCTACATTAAGAGGTTGTAAGAGGTAAAATTCGTGACGTCACACGATAAAATAATATTGAAACTATTGAATTATTCAATTTGTAAAACTGACGTCCCAACAGGGAATCACACTTAAGTCTTGTGAAGGGCGAAAAAACTGTTTTGTACTAGATTCAAAGAAAAATTGGTTAATTAAAAATATACATTACCATTCAATGTAGGGAACCTTAAATCTGGCAAAGTTACATTCGAGTCTTGACTATATGTATGCATTAGATGCTTCAACAAGTTAGCGATCTCTTCTCTTTTCCGTGTTACCACGATCTCGTCAAACCAATTAGCCAGTTGTTTAATCGGTAGCGTGTAGTCTTGTATGGGATCCTGAAAAAGGAAATAAAAATGGGTTTAAAGTTCGTATGTCAGCGGCTTGTTTCAATTACTTTCGTTAGAGGTTCGTTTTCGAATCGAATGGGCGAACCATTTTCCCAACGTATTGTTTAGACTAATGTTAATATTAATATGTATGAGTATATTTATAAAGTGTGTGAGGCCTATACAAGACCCGCTTGGCGCAACGGTTACCACGCCGATTTGAGAGGGCTCCGGGTTAGATTCCCGGCCAGGCAGATATAAAAAAAACAATAAAGAATTGAAATTTATTTGTCGTCTGTATGTTTAGAGTGTAGACAACGTTATTTATTCTTTTATAATACGACAGAGTAGCGCCTCTATCGGAACAAAAATGCAATAAAATACCACATGGTCTGATGACGCTGATGATGAATCTAAATGTGGCTGGAATCGACTATGGCCTCGTTATTAACCCCTTTCGTAATTAAGGAAGACCAAGAATTGGAATTTAGTCTTTCGACGTAGATTGGTGGAGATTGGACAGCTAGCTGGAAATCTGTTAGAACGTTTCAAATAAATTAAGGATCTCTAACCGCCTCAAACAATTTTTTAAATATTTAAAAAAAATGATACCAACTGAGATATTCCGTTTAATCCCTTCAAATATTCAACTTGATCAATTGAATTTGTTACCACGAATATTGCTGAATTTTGTATACCTTAACTTAATACTTATTAATTTAATATATATTTTATTATAAGTTAACCTCACAGAGCTCCGATTCTTTTAACATAAATATTAATCTCTAATGTTCAATTACAATAATGATAGCGACTGAGACGCCCTATAGCTCCCGTCAAGCTCTAAACTTGGACACAAGCACATTGCTGCACTCTGGGTATCTAAAACTAAATATTTTGTTAAACGGTAACCTTATGGATCTTCCAGCGTTTGACATAAATTTCAATTTCTAATGTTCAATTAGAATAATGATAAACTTGGTTATTCTGTAATTTTAGAACAACACAACATATTACTGCTCTCTGTGTAGAGCTTCAAGCGTTTGACATAAATATTAAGCTCTAATGTTTAATTAGAATATACCTATATCAACTCTAAACTTGGTCATTTTGTAATTTTAAGACTGCAACCATATCACTTGGGCTCGGAATATGAGCGTAACATTATATTAATCACCAATGTTCAATTGATATTACCTTAAAAAATTGTTCCACATATTGTAGTACGTATAAACCACAATCGGTAAAATTGTTTTGTTGGGGTATCTTCGGGGCGCTTGATTTCATATTATATTTGTCAAATTTTTTTTTCTTGCAGATCTATAAAAAAAACATGAATCAATTCGATTATAAATAAAAAGAAAAACTATTATCAAACACATAGAAGATATAAAACTATAGGCAATTGGATATTTAAAGAAGGTAGAAATCTTCCTGACTTCATCTCCATAAATGAAACTTAGAAAAGCAATAATAAATTTACATTTAAAAAATGTTTCATAATTTTTTTTTTTACATCTTTGTCAATAAAGCAAACGTTTTATAGTATAACCAACTTACCTTTGCTTGGTATTCACAAGTCAAGTAATCACGAAGGTGAGCCGCAATCTTTGATCTCGAAACATCAGCCATTGAATCAAATATGAGTATACACGGCCTAAAAGGGTATTAACAGAATGTTGTTAACATGCATAGATTAAGCTATTACACAGAATGTACGTACATGTACGCACGCACACGTTACAGATTATGTATTACACGCACTATTTGACTGTAACTCTTTTTGTCTCCTCGTATAAGGCATGGTTATCTCCCCACATCTGAAAGAGGCTTAGAGCAAACTCCTATACGCGACTCCAATCCGGATTAGAGAATGGAAATAGTGGTCATCCTATGTCGGATGTTTTCAAATAGCTCATAAAGCTCTAGATGAGCTTTAATTAGTACTATCTTATATAACAATCGGGACCGACAACACTTAACGTCACATCTAAAGCACAGAAACGCGCCTAAAATTTAGGCACTAGCGAATGCCTATCCAACTCTTGACGCCTCAGACTTTATAGGTCGGTTACGATCCGCGAAGTTAAGCCGAGAGACTTAATGCACCATAACGTCTAAGGCAAATATATGTAGGACGAATTCCAACTTAGCCATCATGGGCATTCTGTCAGCATCTGTCGGCATTTGGTAAGAGCAGTTTCTTTCTCCTACTCTCTCTCTCCTATTTTGAATAATTATTTGAGGGCTGTGACCACTGAACATTTGTCTGCACGCTTCTTAACCGCTTCCGAGCAGAAAAACCTTTCCCCCGCGGTATTATATGACATAACATAGTCATAAAAGTGACATATGCATACCATCTGGTATTGGGCGAACAATGTAGTTAACATTCTTTATACTATAAAAACATACACAGACATACATCTGAGCTAATGTTAAATGGTCGACACTGGACACCCATAACCAACTTTTAATTAAAGACAGGATTTCCAGCAGAACTATTGATATCCTGAGAACTATTGTTGAAGATGTCACATAAGTCAATCCTATTATGGAGCAGATGCTACATTAGCCTGATGGTAGCACTAGCCATATCACAGAGATACAGTTTCACACAGGATGCCGGGATGGCAGAACATATAACACTAAAAAATGGTCAAGCTTTTTGTGTTTCTAAAATATCTGACATCACGGAATTGTTTCTAACATAGCTGGACACAGTTGGAACGTTTCTGTGTATATACAT
>DWKL01002824.1:0-12211 GCA_018249415.1 Phareas burnsi | reverse complement strand
TACCCAAATGTTATACTTCAAACAACAAAACTAATTTAACATAATTACGTGTCATAGAGTACATCTTGTAATTAATTAAAACATGATTTATTTGGTGTGGTTGCAGACATACAGCGATGACATCTTAGACCATTAGTCCTCGGGAGTAATAACACACCTACGTACGACCTTGTATAGTACGTAAGTCCTGTTTGAGGTTAGACGCGATGTCCTTGGACTGCAGTGACCACTTACCATCAGATCGCCTGCAAGATGTTACTTACTCTTCTAATTAAAAAAATCTGCCTTACACTGAATAAATATTTTCTTGTTATTAATAACCGTACCCAATACTTTGGACGTCAACTTCTTTCATGTACAAATTTTTTTCACCATAATTACACCGTCAGCTTTAATTAAAATATAAACAAAGCGTTGAATATAACATAAATACATGAAAATTCAGGTTTTTAATTGTAAAATTACATTCATCCCAGCCTGTGTTCGAGACAACAGTGTAAACACAATCCATAAATTCATGAACAACGTCATATTAAACAAATCATAAAGGAAACGACCAATCCAGCGATCCTCGCAACAGAATATAAAAATAGGGTATCTTTTCTTAAAATTGTCAATTAGAAAGTTCATTTACAATATATTTCATTGCCGTGAGACCTAGTCAGACTTCTTGCCTGCTTTGTTTGGAACGCACGAACGTTGCCAGTGTAAGTGGATGATTCATTGCTAGTGGGTAACGGGTAATCACCATCACCATCACCATCACAATCATTTCACTGCATCCCACTGCTTGGGCACGGGTTTCATAGAATGAGAAGGGTTTACCATTGTCCAAGTTTTTTATGTTTGAAGTGTAGCAAACAGGGCAGGCCACTTGAACTTAAGTGGTCACTGCAGTTCACGAGCACCCACATCTGACCTCGGATAGGGCTGAAGCCCTATCTGAGACCGTATACAGATACAAACATTACTCTTGCGGATTAAGATGGTCGCCTCGCAGCTATGTACGTATTAGAGACTAATTATCACTTGCTCTAACGGTGAAGGAAAACATCGTGAGGAAACCCCTGAGTTCTCTGTAGAGTTCTCCAAGATGTCTCTCAAGACCTCCAAGTGTTGATGTATGGCTTAACCCAGTAACTCAGAATGGCGCACAGCTGGGTGGCCCGCGTCCAACAGTGGGATAGTAAAATCTGTAATACGTGCATGGTATTTGAACCCAGACTTCCGCGAGGGCACGGTTCTCCTTCCACTAGTCCCATCACCCCTAGGGAACTTTATTGCAGCAATCAACAAACACCGCTTTTATCCAACTTTAAAACTACCGAATGAAGTATGAAAATGAAAATAATGAAGGTCTTTTAAGGTTCCACCGCGACCCTTATACCTAAACAGAAATGAGAATAATTTGTACTTTACTAAGGGCCGCGGTCGTTGACATCACCGATTAGACTACGAATATCTCAAACAACCGGTAAACGCTTAGAAATCCAATATTAAACAATCAATCATCTATATAATCCATTTAATACAACAACGTAACAAATACACTACGTAACTTGCGAAGGAATAGTCGATACAAAACACAAATACTCAAATGTTGCAAACAAAATGCTTAAAAAAAAAATCCATTCAAATATATTGGCAAATGTTGTTACCTTGGTAACAAAAAAATTCCCTATTCCATTTAAATGATTGGCGAATGTTTCTGTTATGTCGGTAACAAAATTTTCCCTACTCCATTTAAATGATTGGCAAATATTTTTGTTACGTCGGTAACAAAATCGTTCCGAGTTGAGTATTTGTATTTGACTTACACTCTAACTTGTTGAATATGTTGTGTCGTGAAAAATCATCCTTTGAAACCTTCTCGATCGACAATATCGAAAAGGGATACAAAAGAACATTTTCACTAGATTTCTATGAACATCAAAAATACTCGCACGATGCAACGGAAATTTTATTTCCACCGCTCCGTGTCAGCATTTTCGAGGCTTCCGTTATTGTGACCTTTCAATCATTCAATTGGACACCTGTTACGCCGGCTCGACAGACCAAAATTAACCTACGTCCTGACTTAACTAGTTACCACTATATCTAAGAATATAACTTAATTTACTTGTCAAAGAGATCATAATAAACTTATAGTTAATTGTCACATATATTAAATATATTGCCCTGAAATTAAAATTCCAAACGTACAGTAGTGTGGTGTAGGATAAGTCTAGGTACAGAATCCTTGAGCAAAACTGGTACTTGTGATGTTAATTGATTGCAGTGACAAAATCATATATTATACTCATATACGCTACGATATAATGTCTGAAACTATCTTACAAATTACTTAACATAATTAAATTGTTCTCCACAATGTTAACGCGTCGCGACATCAAAAAATAAATTAAGAGATTATACAATAAATTTGCACGATTGCCTTAGAACACTGCGCGCTCAAAATTGAAGGATGACACGATAGCTTACGAGATAATTATAGGTTATACATGATCTGAGGTATGCACGTGAATGGCGTGTTGCGCCCGTGACGGGGTCAGGGTGGCTGGCCGAGGTGAGCAGCGGTGTCAACACCGGCGTCCTTGGCGCGAATAGTCCTCCGTCCGCACACAATATGAAGCAGCTACGCAGGTGTACAGCTGCCTGGAAGCAGTCCCGTTCAATTCTGGCGGAGTGTGGATGGCGCAGCCTAGCTGGTGCGTTTGAAGGATTGCGACAGCCGCGCCACCTTGGGCGGGCGGATGTGCGCTCCCGATGAGTACTCGTGTTTGTGAGCCGGTGACTTCTTCCCGCTGCTCGATAACCGCTTGCGGGGTTTCAGGAAATCTGGAATGACAGAGAAAAATCCGTTTAATTTTCTGACCAAATATGTACAATCGCTGATAATTGCTGATCAAATTTTATAAATGATTTGTAAGTATTTTTAAATTTATAATATTATTGTGGATATACATCTGGAAAGATAACTCAAACGTTTCAAGATTGATGATTGAAGAGTAGCAAACGAGCATGTACGATGTTAATAGGTCACTGAATCACATGGACAACCACGTCTAAGCTCAAAGATAACTGAAGGTCTATCTCAGGTTATATTTAGATGTCCACTCCTCAGGACTAAGACGGTCGCCTCGCTTGTAAGTACCCGACAACATATAATATATAATAATTGTTACACAATATTGTACGCCGGAGCCGGCGACCAATGTTAAAAATAAGCGGAGCCACGTTATAAAAAGCTTTCTCGAATAATGGTGAAGTGCAACGTATGGAGGCAGTAAAGTAAGAGAGCATAAAACGCTCGTAAAATCTACTTATACTGGAGGCGTGGCTTGCAACGACTGATTCGGTCGAGTTTTACGATCTCCCAAACTGGTGGTTCGTTAAGACCCGGATGCCTGCTCCGTCTGGGTCCCTACAGTTGACGTTTTTACGACTTTATCCGTGCATAGGCGCGTGAGATGTTGCTTTAGCGCTTAATGCACCCAAATCCTTTTACTAATGCTTTCCGTCGGCGACGCCCTTTGTGACCATTTCTAATTTTGTAAAAATATAGCCTTAATAACTATAAAACTTTTATGGTTCTTTTACTACTGTTTAATCTGCGCTATAATGGGTGAAGGCTGTGAGTTACTGGCGTGATTATATTAACATTGAGCGAGCTTCGTTTACAAACTATCGGCGTGTTACTTCAAAGTTCACGAGCGTTCTGATTAGATAATGCGGGTTGTAAATTGCAACAGACACTGAACATACTACGTATGTTACTTTTATGAGTAATTTAAATGAAATAAAATCACTACCGCTGTCATTAATTCTTGATTCGGATATCATTTAAATAATAAAATGTCATTAATCTGTCAAAATGTTCTTTTTAAGCAGATTCTATGGGATAATCTTGGGATTCTCAAGTCGATTTATAACCTCTATTAAGTCACATTTCTTCTTGTTTTTATTAATGTATTTCATTTTATTGTAACATTTGATTGTTATTAAAATTGTATGTAATAAAAAAATGATCGTGTGACGAGGTAAATCTCACGATAGTGGCGCCACAATAACAATAATAATATCAACAAGTTACAATAATATATATCAAACAATAACTGTGATGACTTAAACGATTTTATTATATCACTAATAACTGGTGAACAATTATTTGTTGTCTGTAAACATGGTAGATTTAAACGGATTCAATATCGAAAAATCCCTTTGTTTGTAAATATAAGTATGGTTAATCGATGTAAGTTTAATTAGAATTGTCAGATTTTGTGATGCAGATTTGAAAAAAGAATTTCTGTCGATATATTTATATATGTGATAACTACAAAATTTAAATGTTAATATTGCTTGGTAGTGCCAATATGCTTGTAAATATCATGAGATGTGTGGGCACCTGTATAAACACATAATCTTCAAACGATTTCAACTGCATGGCAACGTGTGCGCAAGGTCAAAGATTTGATGGCGTCATTTGACATAGCTACCTATCGCACAATTAGACAATATTTGAATAACAAATCTCGGAATAGTGTTGTAAATTATCTTGTTTCGTTTCTTAGATAGCGGTTTGAGGTTCAAGGTCAATATTTTCTTGCTCTTCGAAAACTAGTTGTAGCGTTCTCGACTAGCGCTGTTGTATGGTTTGGTCCGATTCGATCGTTGCACCTACGATCTGGTGAGTATACAGACTTATCCACATGATTTCTTCCTTATTGGGAGCCCATTTTATTAATTCGTCTGTAAATATCACTGTGGATAATAATCGTCCACAAATGTCAGACTAAATTAGAAGCTAATGTCAAAATTAGACAAAGATACCAGTTGCATATTTAAGGTACCAACATTAAATTTCGACATTTTATATCATAGACAATATTATAATAAAAATTGTCTATACTAAGTGTTACAAAATGAAACGCAATTATAAAAATGTTTAAAATAATATCACCCAGACATTAAGAGTAACTTCCCATAATATAATTAGTTAATTAGTAGATACCATTCATAAGTCGTTATATAATATTTTCATAAGCCAACTATCAATGTAGTCAATTACAATTGATTGTTATCATATTTATCATATATAATTTATGAATATTTCATAAATTATATATGAATCATTTATAGTTTATGAATATTTTCCTCACATCAGTATTTACAAATATTACAAACAGGTAACACAATACTATAATGGCCGCACTTTTGAACAGGGCAGTTGAAACAAAAAATGTCGTCTACCTTATCTTCATGAGCATAGTGGACGTTTATGTCCATAGCTAGGACCTTATGCGTTTAAAGTAACTATAGTTAAACGGTTATTTATAAAACAGCTCGTGAGTTCCTTACACACTCACGTGTTATGAGTTATTGAATTACAATAAACAATTAGAACCGTTAAGTAGTAAATACCAAGACGTGCCTACACGATAAACAATCACTATACGTTTTAATGCCAACAACGTAATAGGTATATTAAATCTAACCTTCAGAAAACACATTTATTTAACAGAATGAGGTGTTAAGCATTTTATAACATGTAATTTCAAAACTTTATAAAGACAAAATTTTGCTTTCTACTCATAGCCCGACACTATCATTCGTTAACATGGGTGCCATGGACATATATAAGACGAGTGCACAAACACCCAGACCCAGAACAGAAATCTAAATTTAGATATCTGATTGGCCAAGATCGACCCCGGAAACCTCTGCATGTCAGGCCGGTATATTAACTGCTGTGCCACGCGGGAAGATGCCACTGAAATGGAAATTGTTAAGCAAAAATATAAGTCAGTGAAGCCAGTTAAGAATCCTAAATAATCTTGATAATGAAACGAAGCGAGGCCGGGTCTCAGGTAATAATAACAAACAGTATTCGTCTGAATCGCTAAAAAACCAATAAGCGTTTCGTTTCTGCAGTCGGGAACTATGTCAGTGACGTCATGGCGACTCAAGGTCGACTGGTGGACCACGCGTAGTACTTCGGACTTCCCGCCAACTTGTTAACCGACCACGTGCGTCGTATAACCATGAATATGCTAAACATTTAACTAATCGTTTAGATCTACTAATCTGTCACGTGTAAAGTATTTTGATGTCCCGCGTGGTGGTGTTGCCCTGTAGTGTTCAGGGTTCGATTTCCAGCCAGGTAGATGCCTGAATTCCTAGAAAATTGATTTGGGATGTAAAATTTTAGTGTTTATGGCACCCACCACACAGAATCCAAGTAGTGCAGTAAGGGTAAGTAGTAAGGGTAGCTTCGCTATAGATGTAGAAAGAGATGGGGTAAATGTTCAATTGTTAAATGAAACAAATTTATCATAAATACTATTAAAATTTTACGAATTTCACCGTCATAGAACAACTTCACGATGATATGATTACATAACAAAAACGTGGTAAACATAACCTATAAAAATTCTGAATGAACGCTTAAATTGTTTGAGATTTGTTTTCCCCAAACAACCATACAAATAACGATGCAATAAACGCGCTATTAACAACAAACAACGAGAAAATACTTTCACATCATTACGCAACACGTTTCCCGCCAAACGTTCAATGGAGCGTTTCGCGCCATTTGCACGAATTAAGCGACCAGCTTTGAGAGTTGTCTCACCAGTGTTCTCTATTTAGGAACTTGTTAAATTCGTCTCGGTCGGATTATACCTCGCGTAAATAGGCGGCCAGGCGGGCGTACGCATAAACAGTATGGCCTTGAAGTTCTACGCGTGCTCCCAACATGGCCGCGACGCTCTTCAATCACAAATGCTTGCTAGGGATGTTATGAGCGTCATAATCGTAATCTTAACCATCGGTAAAAGGTAGAAATAATTTTCTTATAGCTACCATATTGTGATTTAAGTATTTGCCTTTCCTCTTATTCAATTTAGTTATATATTCAAGATAATATTAAACCACTGCCTGTCCGTACGAGGACTGCTGAAACTATTTGGACAGGAGTTAATTAAATTTAAAAAATCTGAGTTCGGGGTCTCGTACCACGAGTCTCTTAAATACAACTTACTTTTGGATATTGTATGATATATGAAAACATGTAACCCTAGCAACCCTAGCCCAAACATACAAAGCATTATCACCGAACCATTATCAATCCTTTATAACGCAGTCCACGTCTCATTAATATGTGGGCTAAACTAGTACATGATAAGGTTCAGTTTTCAAACGATGTACTCATACGAGCACCTATGTTTACGTTAATTGTAATTATATCTAATATTTGTAATCGATTAAGAAAAATAATTACGTTTATTATAATTATCGCTTAACTGTTAAGGACTAACTACAGTAGGTAAAGGTATATACTGACGATCAGATATACAGTTTTACATAACAACAGAAGTCTGCCGCATATGTTTGAACTTACATACATTTATTTAGATGAATTAAATCACTCCTATATTATAGATTCTATTTGTGAATGCCAAGTTAACGTAATGACAGAGTTCGCTGAAATTTATTGAGCAGCCGAAGTGCGGTTATTTCGGTCGACCTAAATATCTGCGCAAGCGCATGCGTCCTCTCTTTCAGTAATTTAACTTGTTTATAATCCACTGTATCTTCCTCATAAAATCATAGGTATTTAAAGAATTTTATAAGTATTATCAATGCATATTTGTCTTGGGACTGGCGTAGGACCGTAGGTATTTCGTGTTTTGTTTAATGTCATTGATACAATCTAATGAATCGATTCTAAAAGTTTTATTTGAATTGACGCTTCAATTTAATAACGTTCTTGTCTATACGCTACTAAGAAATTTAATCATAATATGAAATTTCTAAAACTAATAGTATATGGTTTTGGAAAGTACTTATTAACTTTTCTTTGTCTCTTCTATATTGTTATATTATATATTTCTGTTAAACAATGAAAAATGAAGCAACATTGTAAGTTGGCAAATGCTTAGCTCGAAATAATATGCACCGAATGCAACGCACGTGCCTAGAAGGTTGTTGGATGGACACACATCCGTCTCGTCACACGACTGGAATGATAGATGGAGGGAAAAAAATAAAGGCTAGGACTAATCGACGAACGTGAAGGGTTCGTCCTGAGAAGCGTCAAATTGGATTTTTTGTGTCACGCTTCCTTGGGACAAATCGGGTGTTGACGCGTCATTTTCTTGCTTGTGACAAATTCTTTGATTGCAGCCGCGGCGTATGGACTGCCAGGAAACAAAGCACGCAACTTGAATAGGTAAATATTGGATTCAGTGTGGGTCAACGTAGATTTGTTTGTCCTAAACGTAATTAAGACCCCCTAAAATCGAAGCAAATCCAAGTTTAATTTAGTTTCATATAAATATATTTTTCAGTGCAGTTATACTTCTCAAGGATTTTTTTAAAACTTTATACATTTTCACCGCCCACCGCTTATTCTTTATCGTTAAATTTGGGACAGACGACAACAGTATCAGAGTTCTTTGTGTACGCTTTGCAAAATTTCCTTGCGTGCATACGTCTTTAAAAAAACAATTATGTCCAGTAAAATTACTCCAAGTGCGGCAAAATTACAGCATTTACTCGTCCATGTTTATTGTTACAGAACGTGCCGTACAAAGAGTTCGTGAGCGAAAAGTATTTCCTTGCGCACAAATGTTGTCCAAATGTTGGCTGTTGCCGAGCTCACGGGAATGACGTAAGGCCGCGGGTCACGATCCAAAAGGATTCGGTAAAACGTGGCCGTCATTACGGCGTCATTGCACGAGCCTCCAGCTCGCCTTTACAAATTGAAAATTCCTTTCGGAATGTAAATTATAGGGGTAATGATTCTGTGAACTGGTTATATCTAAGCAAAGATTTTTTTATAGATGATTTCATAATAATCGCCGTACTATAAGCACGTGATTGTTGAAAAAAAAGTGAATCAAACGACGCTAGACGGCGCCCACTCATTTCCTGAGCACATAAATTTCAGTAAGCTTTATACGCAGACATTTCGCAAACATCTCCAACAAATGATTGCGTGACTATGACGATGACGTGCGGGCCAACTCTACCGGCACAGACATGTCTCAACTTGGTCGAACACGTCTCGATCGTAATATTTACAATTACAAATATATTGTAGATTAAGGATAGTGCAATTATTGTAATATTTAGATATGTGACAAAGGATAATTTTGTTGGTGATAATGATTTTTACAAGACAATATTTGGGTATGAAGTTTATGAAAAATTTTTAGGGTGCAAAGTGATACATTTCATCTGCGTTTTTAATGTTTATAATGTGCTTTTATGCAAGTACCAATGTACTTACATATACTTTAATTTTGTTTATCTGTCTACACAAATAGAAGTAAATATAAGAAATAGTATAGACCGATTATATATTTAAAATATAGCGTTAAATTAGAGTACTAAGTGCAATTTTGTTTCTGTAAAGTTCATAATGTTTAAATAAATAAGGCGAGCAGAGGAGTGTTGGAAAAAACGGGCGCGGATTTGTCAGGCGTGGGCGGCGAGTGCGCCCGCGACCAAACAGGTTAGTATCTCGCTGCCCTAGCGCACACCGATTTACTTTTTATTTTCCTCGTACAGGGCTGCAAAATCAATCTTGCAATTTCACGCATCCGACAAACGTAGTAATTTTTCTACATTTACTGTGGACATTGAAATATCAGCAAAGAAATACGCGTACCTTGAATTATCTCTACAGAGAGTTAGACACAGATAGATTAAAAAAAAGCACACAAACATTCAGACCCAGAAAATATATTTCTTTTTATATAGAATTGATCGAACCTAATTCTAGCAGACCAGTAAAGGGTGACCAATATCTCGTGGGCTTACGGAGACAACGAATATAAAACGTTCGTAAACATTTTGACCGTATGATAACAGCTAGTTGCTCAACAGGCTTCATTGAGCCGTGGACAGGAAACCAATTTGTTATAACAGCGGTGACTAGATCGCGAACGAGTCGGGAATGCCGAACGCTTGCATTGTGATTAACGAACCAGTTCCGAAATATCCAGGTCAAGTGAAAGGCGATTCGATGTCAGAATAGCTCCCCGTTGCGGATACGCACTGCGTCCAAACACATCTTGGTTTTGACGACTTCAACAATATTGTGATGTATCATTTTAAAGTTTGTATATTAAAACGAAACGGCGTTTGGTAGTGATGACCTGGTGGAAAGCGATGATGCAGGTTCAGACGAGGCACGCTTGACGAGAAACCTTCACCTTAGTTCCCTGTCACGGATGTCAGGGATACAAATTTATTTATAGACATTTCGATACAACTTTGAAGAGAAAAATAAATATTGGACAAAAATCTTCGGCGAGACGATGAAAATTGTGTGATCTGAACACATGACGATAATTTCCAACTGCGGACAACCCTAACAGAAATCTAGTGTACAACTGGATGATGATAAAAAGTAACAAAAACGAGTGCCCCGCGTATCCGTAAACCGCATACGTATATATAATATAGCGGTTTAAGTCCCTGCTACTGGTTTTAAGACGGCAGCCTAAACAAATAAGTGACATGCAGTCAGGTAGTATTGTATCTCGCTCTTAACGTTTGTTCAATATTATCTGATATAGTTTATTTAAATTGCGGTTGCCGACGGGTTTTTTGTAACCCCCGGATCAGGGTTGTCATTTTCAGATGCTTTATTGTGACAAAAGATGAAGCGTCCGTGACGGATATACACAGTCGTATTCCTAGTGATATAACGATTAAATATTTGATAGATAACTTCGTATGTCGAAGTGATGCACGCGAGCAATAACACTGCTTTGCTCTGAATGGATTATGGAATGACTGTCCACACTTTTTAAATAAGATATTTTAAAATAAGAATAGTTGTTATATTATTAATTTTATAATAAGTACGTGTTCATTTTAATGTTATGTTTGACGAAAATAACCGCCAACAGTTAGCGGGTATTTTTGCTGCGTTCTTTCGGCTGCGATTGTCCATTTACTCAAGTATATTTTACATGAAATCATTTACACATTGACTGCGGCAAACACACCTGCAAACGAACAAACTAAGTGTCTCTCTGTAGAGTGTGATTCCAATTATGTAAGTCTTATTACAAAGATTTTGGCACCTTTTAAAAACTTTCAATATAAGACCGTTAAGTATTTTTTTATAATAAATAACCATTATTTAATCTGCAATAGAAAGTATTACGGCAGGATAGCATCAACTAGCACGTCTATGGACCATTCTATTATTTTTTAATCCGAAAAGAGCTACAGGAAATACGTGGTTTGGTTACTCATTTAAATTACATATCGCTTTCAGTCTGCTATATTTGTCAACCTATTTACTCAACGTAGCGGCGATGTTGTGAAACAGTTTGTTATTGTAACTTTCATTTTCCGCGTACGATCGTATCTTTCGTTACAAATTTGAGATTTTTTATAATCCTTTTTGTATTATCAAATAATAAAAATAAAGATTATCCCACATAAGAGTTTGGCGGAGCATCGTGAATGTTTTAATCAAATCGCAATGGTTTTATAATAACCACCTTCAAAGTGCAAATTTAGTCGTGAACTCGGGTAATTCAGATAAGTCTAGTCCGAACCTCGGCTGCGTGCAATTATTTAGATCTAATCTCTTAAACAGGATGTCGTAAATTGGGTGTTTTGCACAACATTGATTCCGAAGCTTTGCCGTTTAATTGCGGTCATATTTTTTTCTTGGGAATATTTTCGGAATATATTATACGTAGTGGTTTCAACCGTTTTTATGTGCTGGGCACGGGTCTCTCCTCACAGCTGGAAAAGGCCTAGAGCGTACGCGGATTAGTGGGATACGGGTTAAAGGCCAACCCGTGTGGAATGTTTTAAACCCACAAGGCCTCCGTCAAGGTTTAATATTTATTATCCAATGATAACAACCGGACGGACGGCTTTACGTGTCCTCCGAAGCACGGGAGCGCGCATGAAATTTAGCCACTAGCATCATCCTACCTGCCGACCGCACCCGACGTTGCCTAACTTCGTTGGTCGGTTACGATCTCCGCAAGCCGGGAGGTTGTGCGTACTTCATATTCACGTAGTGCAATAAGTAAATGGAGGCGGGTAGACGCGGTCGTCCCGCCGTTGGCGACGCCCCCCCCATCTCGACCCAGGCGGACTGGCCAGTCCACCAGTCTCCCTGCCGCCCCAACAAAAGGGATCCCTTCCGTCAAGGAAGAGATCCAATTCGCCT
>DWKL01002823.1:0-12213 GCA_018249415.1 Phareas burnsi | reverse complement strand
GAAAACATAGTGAGGAAAGCTACACAACTGAGAGTTTTCTGTAAAGTTCTCGAAGATGTGTGAAGTCTCCCAATCCGTACCTGCCCCCTGTTAAAACTAGTCCACACTGCGCCACTGGCGCTGTAAGTACTTGTACAGCAACAATTTCATTTTTTTTACTACAATTATTTTCTTTGTGTTCGATCTGATCTTAGAAACGTCCGAATTGTTCTATCGATAAAAAAAGGCGATAAAATTCACGAACTGAGCTATGAACTAAAACTATGTCTAAATTATTACATCTTAATAGAATTTAGTTCTCTGCCTGACCGGGAATGGAACCAGGAACCTATGCATGACAAAATTGGCAGACCAGTGATAATTCTGCCACGCGAGTGCTTAAAAACCCAAGTACGTCATAAAGCGTCATTATGTTAGAAAAAGGGTGCCTTCGGGCGAAATGTCTAGAGCCTCGATCGTTCCAACCCCTGTCTGATAATGCCTTTACTTTGAGCAATACCTCTATAAATAACGGCACTTGTATAACATCTAGCGATAACTACTCGTCTGTTTAAATTATTAAAAGACAAACAGTTTCAAGCAACTACAGTAACCTTTTAGGATGTCAACAAACAAGGATACGCTTTGAAAGTCTCATTAAAATCGATTCTGCTGTGATTTCTAATGTATGTCCTCAGTACTGCTAAAAATAGGTATTCTAAGAGACCTTTCATCGACCATGACCTCTGTTCGATTGTCGATGCGTGATATAATTTCTAAGCAAAAAGCTTGAAATATGCCACGTAGTCTAAAAATATGTTATATATTAAATGTCACAATACAAACATTCCATATAGTCTAAACAAATCTTATATTTTATATTATATATCTATTATATTTACAAAAATCATATTATTTATAATTATTATTTCTAAGCTTCGTTTTTCAAAGAGCTGATCTAATTATTATTGAATCACCAACAAAAATTAAATAAAAAATGGTAATTAGTAGACAGGAAACTCCAGACTTAATTTAATCTTTCTCATTCTAAATAATCGAATTTAGGTCTTGGACACAAATTAGTACATCAGTATACCAACTGCATATACACTAATATTACAGAAAGTACAATAACAATACACATCTATGTACAATAACAATCATTTAATTTTGTTCGCTATTTTTAGTGATAACATCGGTCATACCGCCAAAATGAATGCGAGATTTGGATAAAAATATATCTATTTATCGGTGTGATTGAAGAGATTAATTGATATGTGAAACATGCCTAAGACTTTTGTTACATCCTGTTCTTAAACTGAAAAATCGATCAACGTCACACTCCATAATATCACTAAACAACCTTTAAGTAAACGCTTTAATTTCGTATTTTTAACAAATGTGTATATGTTTTACATACTTATATAAGGACAACGTTAAGTATCATTTGCATGTACAACGTTATTCAGTAACTAAGTTATACTTATTAATATACAGGAGCAGAAATTCTTACCTGCAACACATGAAATTGAACTACAAATACACTTTCAATTTAAACACTTAATTCTAACTCGAAACCCACTTTTTGAACACCTTCGTCACCAAACTAAAATCATTTTGAATAAAACTCTATTTAAAACCTCGTTTTTCATGAAAATCATACTTCTGGTGTAAACGTTCACGCAATCTCTTCAGGTCTGTTCTGGGCATCTAAAACCAACTATGTATCACACTTCCGAAAATGTGCTCTAAACTGTAAACAGTAAGACAGAAGTTACATTAACCGTTTCATGTTCTTCACATTTCTTATAAATATGTGATCGTCGTAAGTGATTTTAAACGACATTCGAACATGTACTTTATCTACCAGTATTAGAGTTGTTATTACTGTGATTTAAAACGTACATAAAGGCTTGTAATATAGGTCGGTATAAACCAACAGGCTAAATTAGGCTTTTGCGCTGCAAATCGATAGATGGAGGCTTGGTTTTGTAGTGAAGAGTTGATGTCGATACTTTTTTTTTATAAATATAGCAAATGAACACTACGTTTACCTAATTTTATATAAAACAGACATATAAATAACTTCATATAAAACTGAGTAACGCTTTATCTTTATCTATTAAAGTTACCCAAGTTCATCAACCAATCCATTAGGTAATATCCCACTGCAAGATATAGGTCTCCACTTAGAATGGCAATAGTAGGTATCAGTTTTTTTTTTAAGTGTTTGTAAAGTAGCAAACGAGGATGCATGCCACCTGATGTTAAGTGGTCACTGCAGCCCATTAATACCCACATCCAACCTCAAACAAAACCGAAGTTCCGTTTGAGGCTGTATACTGATGCGTCACTACTCCTGAGGACTATGATGGTCGCCTCGCTATATGTGAGTGTGTAACCGAAACACAACAATTGCTTTACGGTGGATTATGAGGGCGGTGGTGGTACTTCCTCCGACGAACGATTGTTCTACCACCTATGAAAAAGGTATCAGTTTTGGAAGGTGGCAGAACTATAATACGTCCCGAGAGGTACCATCGCCGCTTTCACAATTCGACGTCAAATCGCCGCCGCCGCCGCGTTTCGGTTGAAGAGGCGTGGTTGCCGGGTATATACAGGGAGATGACCATTTTACTCCTCAGGAGTAGTAACACATCTACAACCTTAGATAGGACTTCAGTCCTGTTTGAGGTTAAATGTCTTTGTCTATCTAGGTGGGCTACAGTGATCATTTAACATCTGGTGGCCTGCACGCTCGTTTGCTACTCTTTGCTTATATAAGAAAAAACACGCATAAATAATTCTTTCATGAAATAAACAACATCGACAAGACGCTTTGCTACAACCCTAAAATCGTTACAGCTACGCATGCGCGCCCACTGGGGTGTGTCAGGCCCGGACAAAATGGTGGCAAAATGCGCCAACCCATCAATTTTCCCCTTTGATCAAACATTTGATCAAACACTTCATAACTTACGATCGTAACTTGCTGTTGCAAAAAATTATATAATATGTGTGTACATATCTAATACCGCTGAGAAGATAAATAGTTATTTTATACTAAGTATACCGGACACACTTACAGCGAGGCAACCATATTAGTCCTAAGAAGTAGTGACGCATCTACGTACCACCTCAGATATGACTCCAGTTTTGTTTGAGTTTACTTGAGGATGTCCATGGGCTGCAGTGACCACTTAACATCGAGTGACCTGCACGGTCGTTTGCTACTCTTTAAACATTAAAAAAAATAAGTGTAAGAGTAACTTAGTTGCGTGCATACGTGTATCTTCCTACCCTTGCCTAACCTCTCATTCTCTACGGCACTATGTACCACATGGAGGGGGTAAACAATGGAGATTATTCGGGTCTCGACGGTTATCTCCTTGCCCGGGCTTGTTCTCTAGGAAATTAAAACCTTATGATTGTTGATATTTACAGAAAATATTATATTTATTAAAATATTATAATATATTGTGAAAACATAGGCAATGGGGGACCCACTGTTTAGTGGGTGATTGTGCTTCAGTCCTCGTTGTCGGCTAGAAGTCGTATTCCTGATGGTTGAAGGACGCCGACCCCAGCAGCTCTAGAGGAAGCCACCTATAGTATGCTACTAGGTGGTTGATCGTGGGATGGGGGAGATAAGGGAAGGTGGCGCGACGTTCCTAACGTAGGTACCCGTATCCTGGCAAGCGCGCTTGTGCATACGACCAGCCAAATGGAGCATGAACCTTTATAGCGACTGCAACATAGCTGCGTGAGTAAATATATTTTTATAGCACTTGGGTTACAAATGAGCATGCAGACCTGATGGTGAGTGGGCACCGCCGCCATATTCGTAATGAACCTCAAAGAAGCTTGAAGTCCTATCTAAGGTTGGTCACGAGTGTGTTATCTATGTGCTATCTCTGAGGTCTAAGTTGAAACTCTTCGAGTGTCTCAGACTTACCACACTTCAACTTCAAAGAATTTTCAAAATGTTTACTTAAGTAACTTAATTATATTCAGAGCACGGAAGAACGTCCGATTTGTAGTTTTTAGGCTTTTCGGAAAATGCCGTCGAAATAAGTTGAGCTGTTTTCAAGACTTGCTCATACAGATAAACAGAAAAATATATTATCGTTAAATTTTAAATACTAGGCCTTATGTTTTATTTTGTATATGTATCCAAAATAAATAATTATTTGTAACCATGCAACGCATGAACCTAAAAAAATGCTTTTTTTTATGAACACTAAATTAATTTTATTGAATTATTGAAATAGATCAAGGTAGTAATACTGAAATTTATTCATCGTCTAATGAACTTCAAATCTGATGATGATAGATCTTTAAGGACAATGTGAAGGCGAATTATTTTCGCAATAACCGTTCCATTATTGAAATATTATTTGTTTGAATACTCATACTACTATACTAATCATACTATTCATACTTATGTATGAATTTTAAAAAAAAGATTTTCTAATTATATATTTTATTCCAAAGGCAGAAAGTTCATATTTTATTGAACTAATTTTACTTTGACAATTAATTCTTCATATTGCCATGCTAACAAAAGCGTTTCGTTTTTACCATAATATTTAACTTTAAGAAAAAAGAAAATAACTTTCCTAGAGTAGCCAACGCAAGTGTATTACTTTCAGTTTATTAATTTCAGTGCAATTAGTGTCTTCTAATAAATTTACATAGTATGTAAAAATATGTTTGAATGAAAATGTAATCATATAAAATAATACCTTGGATATTACGTTCGGTTATAAGCAACCGATGTGCATATTGAAAAGTTCCACATAGGCGGTGTACCGCTGACAACACTACGTGCCAGAATACGTGGCCCTAGTACAAGTGATTCATGTGTCTTGTTTATATTTTTTATTATAAAAATTCGCTAAAAAATACACCAGAAGCCGTAAGTATCACTAAACTATTCCATACGTGATATTCTCGCAAATAATTGGGACATAATTCAGTGTTAAGGAGTGCATAATCTGGTTTTAAAATTATGATGTCTTCTGTCAAACTTTGTGATATTTCTCGAGATATTATTAGATAGATGCGTGTTTTTGATGATTATTGAGCATAATTATTCAGACTTTACTCAATTTTAATCGTTTAAAGTGTAATTACATCAATTGTGTAATTTTCTTTTTTTGGTCTCGTCTACTTATAAAGTGAATATTAGTTGATGATTTGTTCTACGAAAAAGTTTATTAAAGGTAGTATTTAATGTATTTGTGTGAAGCGACATTTGATTTTAATTGTTGTGCCTTTAATTATGTATAAAATAAGTCATACAGTGATTATCGAAATAGTTTTGTCAATACAAACAGTAGCATTAAAGATTTCGTCTTATCAGATGTGACATCTGTAGCAATCTGTGAGACGCTGAACACAGTTCGTTTGACCTCATATGTCCTGTAGTGATGTCATAAAATACATAAAAAAAAATGTTTTGTAAAAAAGAGTAACATAATGACTTCTTATTTTAAATTATACAAAAGTGGATTATAATTGTGTATTAAATTAAATATAAAAAGTAGATGTTCTTTAGCATTCTAGCTATTAATTAATCTTGCTAGAATGTTTAGAATTATCCTATTCTGTAGTTTTACCTGTGTAAAGTATCTTTCATACTACCTGTGTATTTGGAATAACATAGCTTCCTAATAAAAAAATTGAAGTTAAACTTTAATTATTCAAAATGTATAAACAAAGTCTTATTTCTTTGTTATATCTAATATAGTTTGTCATGTTCACATGATGTCAGGCAAAACAAATATAAAATCCTCATTCATAAATCCAGTAATTAGAAACTTAATGGATTCTATTAGAAATGGTGAATCTAATTTATTTTCATAATAAACATTGCATTTTAAATTGCTAAACTGCTGACTAAGATTTCCAGTTTGTGGGTCTAGAATTTAAATTGTAAAATCTTAAATCTTAAAATAATTTACATTCTTGCCTTGATAGGGATCAAAACGTGAACCCTATGTATTGCAACCCATAATATGATTATCACTGCCACACAGATTGTCTAGCAGTGTGTCCACCTTATTGTAATAATTATAATGCATAGTTCTACTTTATCGTGTATATTTGTAACATGCTCTTGTTTAGATCTGTGTATTCAGAAGGCAGAAGCATCTTTAAGACACATTAGTACATCATATCAAAGCCTCTGTGTGTGTTTTTCTTACAAGGCAAACATTTTAATTTGCCTTAAAGCATGTACAAAACATGCTCCATAATATGTTCAAACTTTCATTTATAAATATGATTCTTGTAAATCTCATTAAGAAGAAAAGTTCATTGCCAGGAATGATTGTATAATTTGTACATTTTCTTATTACAGGCTATTTGGCTTCAACAAAGATGATGAATCCACAATATCCCCCACCTGGGCAGAACAATAATGCACCAAACAATCCAATGGGCTTCCCTCCAACCTCACAAGAGTTTAATGGCGTTCACAATGCCAACATTTTCAGCCAGATGCCACCCAATGGCCCACAGATGCACATGAAACCATTTGAGCAGTCTGATGTAGCACAGAAGATGCAGAATATGAATTTAAATGGACCTCAAGGGCACCCAAATATACCTTCATCTCAATTACCGCCTGGTCAGTTACCTCCAGGGGGTAACTTTCCACCTAATTTTGGCGCTCAGTTACCACCAGGAGTTAAGCCCAACTTCCAGCCTGGCCGACCACCAATCAGTAGTACGCCTCAACAATTTCCACCATCAATGAGCCAAAATATTTCATCGATGCCTCCATCATCTACACCTACACCGGTCTCATCACAACCTCAAGGTTTTGGACAAATGCCTCCACAAAGCCAAGGGCCCAATGTAGACCAGAGAGGATTTCATGGACCTCCAACATCAATGCCTATGCAGCAAGGCCCTCCAAAGCCAATTAGTCAAGGTCCTCAAGCACCTGTTGGACCACCGCCTGGTTTTGGACCGGGTCACGGTCAAGGGCCGCAAATGCAGCCACAACCACAGCCACAGCCAGGTTTGCCTCCCCAAGGTGGACCTATGGGAAGACAACCTGGCCCTCCCCAATCTGAGCAGCTAAAGTCGGGTGTGTCAATGATGGGAGGGCTGCCGCAGACAGGATTTTCTTCTATGCCTCCAACTAGCCAGCCTGGTCCATTGCAGGCTGGTTTTCCACCTATGCCTCCAACTAGTCAACCTGGCGGTCCACCACAGCCTGGCTTTCCGGCTATGCCACCATCTAGTCAACCAGGCATAGCGCCTCCACAGAATCAGTCAAGTCTTCCGCCACAGATGCGGTCTGGACAGCCCGGCATACCCCATCAGGGTCAGATGCCTCAACCTGGATTTCCACAAACCCGTGGTCCACAAGGCATACCACAGGGACCAATGATTAATCAAGGGATGCAGGGTCAACCGCCCATTTCTGGCCAAGGGCAATCGGGACCTATGCAGAATCAAGGACTTTCCCCACAACCGTCCATACCTGGTATGCCACCTCAACCGGGTCAGTTGGGTCATCCAGGCCAGTTGCCAGGACAGCCAGGCTTACCTGGACAACCTGGGTTTCAACCGCAGCCAGGCATGCAGCCGAAATTAGGACCACAACCTGGTCAGCCGGGTATGCCACCGCAGCCTGGTATGCCACCGCAGCCTGGTATGCCTCAGCAACCTGGACTTCAGCAAGGTTTACCACAACAACCTGGGCTCCAATCTGGGCTACCTCCTCAGCCTGGTCTACCGCCCCAACCTGGTATGCCGCCGGCGTCTCAGGCTCAGTTCAACCAGTACCAGACCATGCCTGGTCTGCCACACATGCCGCCACCTCTCTCTCAGCAGAGGCAGTTCTCTGGTGGCCCCTCCCAACCTGGATATGGGCCTCCACCTCAGGCAAATGCGCCTTATCCTGGTAAGTCAATTCATTCCTTTCTAATTATAATCCATCTAGCTATCTATAATAAATTACCTAGGCTATCCTCGTTATAAGACAAAGATTTTAATTTGTAGTTACGTCACCATAGTTGTAATTAATAAAAATAATAGTTTTATGTAAAATGATCCCAGTCACTACTTGTCATAAGGATAATAGGTTATCAAATAAATGTCACAAAATCATATAGCTCACTCACACCAATTTAAATGTATATAAAGACAACAGCACTGTCAAGAATGCCTTGTATAACTCCTGCACTTTGGTTATTTATAAAATGATCCCAATCTCTACTTGTCAAAAGGATTATAGGGTGCCAAATAAATGTCACAAAAGCATTAGGTAACTTATAGCATACTTTACTTACACCACTTTAAGTATATATGAAGCCAACAGCATTGTCAAGAACGCTATGTATTATAAAACTCATGTGCTGTGTTAGTAATTGGATTACAGTTCCAAGTGATTAAAACTTATAGCAGTATATAAATGGATCTACCAAAATTAATTGAAGACACATGATAAAGGCACTATGGTACATATTTTAAATTTTTTATTTTATTAAACTTACAAAAGTGATAGCTGCTGTAAAATCGTATGGCTATTGTATGCAGATTTTTGTGTTACCATCAATATTTGCATGAGTGTGGGTATATTTATTATGAATAAATTAACTTTCTTTCTTTCAATCACTTCCAATTAAGTACAAAAAAATATTGTTATAAATATTACAGTACTTTTTCTAAATTACCCACACAATTGTCAGCACAAAATTAACATACAGCCCACAGATGTTAAGTGGTCAGTGCCACCCATGGGCCTCTGATACTGACCCTAAAAAGAATTGGATTCTCATTTTTGATCACTAACATGTGGGTTACTATGTGGGGATATCTCCGCCTTATTCTTATCTTTACTTTTATTACTTACTGTTACATCTTCGTAGGCATGCCGCCAATGAACCAGCAGCAGATGGCTCCACAACAGGGTCAGAACTACCAGCAAGGAGGGTATCCACCGTTCCCCCAGCAGCAGGGCTATGGGCAGCAATATCCCCAGCAACCATTGCAGAAGCGATTGGACCCAGACCAGATGCCCAGCCCGGTATGTCTTTTATTATGTCACGGATATAAATAATATATTAGGCCATGCCCATATCATAGTCATTCCACATAATGGATACAATGGATTGGTAGACTTTACAAACCTTCAAGAACTTTACAAAGAACTCTCAGATGTGTAGGTTTCCTCACAATGTTTTCCTTCACTGTTAAAGCAAGTGATAATTAATTTCACACATAACTTTGAAAAATCAGAAGTGTATGCGGTATTCAAGCCCCAGACACCAGACTGCAAGGCCGAATCTTAACCACTAGGCTATTACTGCTTCAAGATTCCCATTATATCCATAATCATTGCTATGTTATATTAAAGTTTATCAGAAATTTATTGCTATGGTGGAGAACTTCATAATGACTATATGACTCGATCACAAATAAGTTCCTGTAAATAAATATCTTATAACAAACCATATAGAGATGTAAGTTGAAAGTGTTTCCATACAACAATTTGGATCAGTATAATGAACTCATCATTATGTCGGTCCACTATAACTATTTGACCCAAACAATAAAAAACCATGTCTGATTTCCTGTTCAAGAGAATATCTTTAACTACAAATCCATGAACTATGTATTTTCAGATCCAAGTGATGTCCGATGATCAGCAAAATCGTGGTGGAATCTTTGTCACCAATGAAAAGGGCCTTGTACCACCTTTAGTTACTACAGATTTTATTGTCGACGATAAAGGGAATGCTAGTAAGTATTATTGTCAGTGATTATATTAAGATAATTTATTTGTATATTACAGATACATAATTATGATATATGTAAGCGTGCCAAGATTAACCTTGGTCCTACTTTGTATGGCACTTTTATCATCTTAGCTTATAGCTGCTGCTATGAGGCAGATATAAGTGTGAGCTCTGCCAATACAGTTGAATCATAGACTCCAATCATGAATAGATAACAAATGTTCGTGTTATTTCAGGTCCTCGCTATATCAGAAGCTCAATGTACAGTGTGCCGGTCACAGCCGACCTGTTGAAACAGACGTCTCTGCCTTTCTGTCTTGTTGTAAGTTACTTTAATTGAATAATAGTTATAAAAATATTATGTCGGGTCTAGAATAGCTCCATTCTTTCCTTTGACGTGGATGGATGTCTTCGGCGGGTTTAAATCCTGGGGATGAGCATGGCATCTCCCTGTGAAGTTACTCATCTAGTGCGGTCACTAACGCGCAGCCAAGCGAGGTGGCTGTAACAAAACGTGTTTTCGAGTGGAAGAGTACGTCCAACAGTTGAAGGGCTACGCTATCCAGTAATTGGCGAATAATTGGTGTTCTCACCATAATATGGTGGTGTGAAAATGTGAACTATATTCGGTTCTGTACTCCATTCTGCATCAAAGGTATTGTGAATTAGCGGACGCGGCACTTACACTTCACTTCGTTTTTGATTGGCTCCTTATATAAAAATTCGCCGAACATAACATTTGCCTTATCCCAAACAGCGCGCGTAGTTCATTCGTCGAATGTTAAACTATATGTACAAATATTAGCCAAACATCAAACATTCGTCAAATCTCAATAGTGCGGTTGGCCAATAGTTCGTTAATTAGTAACGTAAGACGTATATTCAATTTATGCTGTTTTCTAGATAGCGCCGATGGCAGAACCAGTGGGTAGTGAACAGGAGCCACCCTTGCTGGACTTCGCGGCCCTCACGGGCTCTCCCACGATGGGACCAGTGCGCTGCTTGCGCTGCAAGGCCTACATCTGCCCCAACATGAAATTTATAGATGCTGGCAGACACTTTAAATGTGCCTTCTGTAAGGCTACCACGGAAGGTATGATCTATTGCTTTAAGTAATGAAAGTAGCAAAACCTTTTTTTAATGCTTGGAAGGAGCAAACGAGCTCACTGGGCATCTAATGTTAAGTGGTCTGAATCTCTATCCGAGGTCGTACGTAGATTAGTCACTACTCCCGAGGACTAAGATGGTCACCTCACTTTAAATGTACTCCACAACCGCATCTCTCCAACTGAAACACAAGAATTGCTTTACGGCGGATTTTAATGGCGGCAGTGGTACCTCCTCGGATGAATTATAGTTCTACCGCCTTTAATTTTTATTACCAAAAGTATCCGTGACATCTACATATCGGAAGAATATAAAAAACGTATTCAAAGCGCTCAGATATGTCCAAATTTGATAGCAATCGGTAAAAAACCTTCAGAGATTTTGTATTGTTTACATTTTTATTTATTTATATTAAACTTAGATAGTGAGATATTTCATTGGAACTCTGACTCAGTGGAAAGAAAGAAATGTACTTATTTGTTTAAAATATTAAATGAAATTTCCTTGTGAGCTTCTAGCAAAACCTATCAATATGTTTATAAGTTAACTAATTATTTTATTACTTTGATTGTGTGTCAGCTATAATATTTTAGTTATTTTTCGTTGACAGTGCCAATGGAATATACTCAGTACATAAACAGCATGCAGCAGTACGGCAGGGTGCCGCCCGAACTGGCTCTGGGCGCCTACGAAATCGTCGCCACTAAGGAGTACTGCAGGGTACGTTTTTATGTCCTCTACGATTATTACTAATGTTTATTTATTTATTTAAAACTTTATTATACTTCTATTTTTATTTTTTATACACGCCTTGTTGTACACGAAATATATAATGCAAAGAAAACATACACATACAAGGTATTTACCTTATACATAGTACAAATGACTAAATACCTTAAGAAATGGTACAAAAGATGGACTTATTCCCTAATAATTAAAACATGTTTCAAAGCTTTAAACTGAACAGTGTATAACATTAATATGGTAAATAATTGTAACCGTGCAATTGGTTGTAAAAATAATTTAAATTATTAGAATAAATATAAGTATTCCAAGAATTACAATAGTAATAGAAGCATTTCAAGTATTAGAAATAATTTCATGTATTAAACCTGTTACGTTTTGATTGGTATTATTTTGTAATACATAAATAATTACGTTATTGGGCCATAAATATTACATATTGATCGTTAGAAAAGGGTAATCGGTCCTTATCGGATTTATAGAGCGCCGTTTCTGTCTCACGTAATACTAAAAGTCTGATATCTATTGAATGTTGTTACAACACTTATTTTAGACTTCATAGATGCCATAATTTTATCTTCTTTCTATATATATAGCGGTGTTTATAACTCTGTATTATATATTT
>DWKL01002822.1:0-12214 GCA_018249415.1 Phareas burnsi | reverse complement strand
GATTGGTAGACTTCACACACCTTCGAGAACCTCAGTGCAGGTGCAGGTTTCCTCACGATGTTTTCCTTCACCGATAAACTGACAACTGACAATTAATTTGTAATACGCACATAACTTCTAAAAATGGTGCGTGCGGGGTCCAAACCCTGGACCCCCGGTGTGAGAAGCCGGAATCTTAACCACTAGGCTATCACTGCTTAGAATCAGAATAGCAGCGTTTATCACTGTCATTATAATACTGGAATAGATATGACGGTGGTGCCTCTGGAGTCAAAACACGAAAGGTCCTGTTACTTTCATTAGTCATGTTTGTTGCAACAAACGCACCAATTATATGACTAAGACAACACAATAGTTCTAAGCAACGGTGATGTGACGTCACGTAATCGAGGTCCAAATTTGGCCCAGACTGCTCCACTATCGCGGCTGTATTTGGACTCATATGACGACCCGCGTAGCGCTACGTTTACCATAACTGTTTGACACGGAGAGGGTTCCTGGTTCGATTCACGGTCAGGCAGATATCTAAATGATAAATTTAGATTTCTGTTCTGGGTCTGGGTACTTGTGCACTCGTCTTGTACGTGTTCATTGTACTCACGACATAGGGTATAATACTTTGGGGTTATGAACGTAGAAACCGCTTGTTTTTGTTTTTGTCATTTGCATTACAGATATAAAATTAAATAATAATGCAGTTTTATATCTGCAATTGCATGCAAATGTTTATTGGTTTTGTGACACCTTAAACAATTAATAGGTAGTAGAACTATAGTTCGTCCGGAGAAGTACCACCGTCACCCGCATAATCCGTGAAGCAGTTTGTGATTTGGTTGGTGAGGTGCGATTACCGGGCAAACTTACACCGAGGCGACCATCATAGTCCTCAGCAGGAGTGAAGCATCTACGTACGACTTCAGATACAACTTTAGTTTCGTTCGAGGTTAGATGTGGCTGTCCATGGGCTGCAGTGACCACTTAACATCAAGCGTCCCGCACGCTTGTTCGCTACTCTTCTAAGATAGAAACAAAAAATAACTCTTACATGTGTAGGTTTTCTCACGTCTTCCTTCACCATTATAGAAAGTGATAATTAATTTCTAATACGAAACTACACAACTACCAAAAATCCCGGCCCCCCAGGCTAAGCAGACGGATTCTTACCACTATGCTAACATTCCTTTATCACTAGTCATTATTAACGTACCCACCACGTGACCCAGCAGTGACAGTCTCCATCAAGCTTACCTGAAACAAGATAGACAATTATAAGAGCAAATAAAAACATTAATAATTTTCATGCAACTTAATAAATATTAAAGTGCTTGTGTTGATCATCATCAACACATTAATATCCCACAACTGGGCACAGGTCTCCTCACACAATTAGAAGTATTAGGCCACAGTCCACCACGCTGGCCAAGTGCGGATTGGTAGACTTCACAAACCTTCAAGAACTTTACAGAAAACTCTTAGGCATGTAGGTTTCCTTACGATGTTTTACTTCACCATTAATGCAAGGGACAATTAATTTCTAATACTCACATCACTTTGAAAAATCGTGAAAAACTTTGAAAAATGGGTAACTAAAGTAAAATACTATAAATAGGTCTCATAATTTCGCAATGTCCGTCTGTTTCTACGTCACAGTCATTTTACTCAGAGACTACTGGGACTACACCTACAGATGAAATTAGTAATATAACTATTTTTATGAACCCCTATACACATAAATATGTAATGAAATTACAAAGAAAAACGGATAAGGACTCCATTGACATCAACATCTAATCTTAAACAGGGCTAACGTCCTATCTAAGGTCGCACGCAGATGCGTTACTACTTCTAAGGATGGTCGTTCGCTGTAAGTGTACTCGATAACTACACCTTCCCAACCGAAGTACAAGAATTGTTTCACGGTGGATTGCGAGGGCGATATTGGTACCGGACGAACTATAGTTCTACCACAAAAGTTAAAATGCACACGCGCGAAGTCGCGAGTGTAGTACCCGGCACATATTATATATAACTTTCTACCACCTACAAAAATAATTGCATTATCTAATGTAACCGTTTTAAAATGCACACGCGCGACGTCGCGAGTGTAGTACCCGGCACATGTATAACTTGAACTCACCCCGCGACGAAAATAAGGTCACGTTTACAAGTGGCGAGCGCGGCCGATGATTTTTAATTTCGCCACACAATCAGTGTTCAAGTAAATTGATCAATAAATCAGCGAGTTGCTCGGAGTAATTGGTTATTTAAATTCGGCCCTGCCCGGGGTGATGCGCTCCGCGGAGACGTGTAGGCGGTTAGTATGAAGGATGCTTTATTCTTTGATATAGTGTGTGGCTACTGGATATACAGTTCATAAGCATAGACAAATTTATATTTATTACTACTCGCCCAGTGGTCGAAACTCGATTGTAATTTATTAAATGTTTAAATTTAAATGACATCGAGGTCCTTTTGATAAATAATATACCCCTATAATCATGGAATTATTACACAAAATTAAAAAAAAAACTTTTTGTCTTGGTGGACTTAACAAAATGGCCAGTGCGAAACACATTTAGTAAATCTTGACATTTTAAAATTCTTTGGCGACAATATCTACTCTGCGCGACTGTTTGACCATAGATTTGATTATTATGTGCTTGACGGCGACAGTGTGAAGATAAATAAACAACTAATTTCTCGGCACTTATTTCTAGCTTTTATTTTCTTTAACTTCATGCATTTGTAACACAGATTATATACTGATAGATGGTAGAACTGTAGTTCGTCCGAGGAAGTACCAACGCCACCCTCGTAATCCGCGGTGAAGCAGTTTTTACGTTTCGGTTGGAGAGGAGCGGTTGTCGGGCACACTTACAGCGAGGCGACCGTCTTAATCTTGAAAGGCAGTAACGCATTTATGTACGACCCTAGACATAATTTTGTTTGAGGTTAAATGTGGATGTCCATGGGCTCTAGTGACAAGGATACCCATATCTAAATTCAAATATGATTGTAGTCCTATTTAAGGCTGTACGTAGATACGTTAATCCTAAGGACTAAGATTTTTTTTTATGTTTGAAGAGTAGCAAACGAGCGTCCTGGTAATCTGCTGTTAAGTGGTGACCACAGCCCATGGACACCCACATCTAATCTCAAATAAAACTAAAATTCTCTCTGATGTCGTAGGTAGATGCATTACTACTCCTGAGGAATAAGATGGTCGTTTCGCTATAAGCGTACCCGGCAAACACGCACCTCCAACAAAACCATAAGAATTGTCACACGGTGGATTATGAAGGCGGCGCTGCTACTTCCCCGGACAATGGTTCTACCACCTTCTCAATAGTAAGTTAAAACACTACTAATATCAACACACTATTCTCCCACAGCTGGGCACGGTTCTCCTCTCATAATGTTAGGTTAGGCCAAAGACCACCACGCTATGTACGTGCAATTTGATAGACTTCACACACCTTTGGAGAACTCTACAGACATCTTTCAAGAATATAGTTTTCCTCACGATGTTTTTCTTTGACATTAAATCAGAACTCAGTAGGTTGTGACGCTACCGTTATAAGGCACAAATGGGTCCGACGGTGGTGCCTCCGGGGTCGGACCAAGACGGGTTCTACCATCATTAAATATCTGTAAAGCGAATAATATTTCTGTAATTATTTTCTCCTAGTAGCATATCATTACGCTACCTCTTATATTTAAGGAACGGGTTGTACCAATGAAGAGGAGCTATAACGAAACTAAAATATAGATATTAATTAAAGTGCCCTGTGTAGATTTGTTAATGTCGCCTTTTTATGTTATAAGAGTAGCAAACGAATACGAATACCACTTATTGTTAAGTGGTCACTACGGCCCATGAACATCCACATTTAACCTCAAAATGACTGAAGTCTTATCTGAAGTCGTACGTAGATGCGGCATTACATAGGTCGCAGGACTATAGTTCGTCCGGGGAAGTGCCGTCCTCATAATCCGCCGTGTAGCAGTTTTTGTGTTTCGGTTGGAGAGGTGCGGTTGCCGAGTACACTTGCCGAGTGACGCATCTACGGACGACATTAGATAGAACTTCAGATTTGTTTGAGGTTAGATGTGGGTGTCTATGGGCTATAGTGACCACTTAACAGCATGTTGTCTGGACGCTCGTTTGCTGCTCTTCAAACATACAGAAAAAAATAAAAAAATGTCTCCCGAGCACTAAGACGATCGCTTCACTTGTTGGTGTACCCGACAACCGCAGATCTTCGACAAAAACAGAAGAAATGCTTCAAGACGGATCTGTGGACACCTACATCTAAGCTCGAGCAGAATTGAAGTTCCGATGTCGTACGTAGACGCGTTACTATTCTTCAGAACTAAGATGGTCGCCTTGCTGAAGTGTACCCGTGTAAGTGTATAAGTTTTTTGTTATGTGACACGAGTAGCAAACGAGCGTGCAGGCCATCTGACGTTAAATCACTATACCTCATGACACCCACATCTAACCTCAAATACGATTGTAGACGTATTTGAGGTTGAACGTAGATGTATTACACCTAAGGAATAAGATGATGTGTGCCTTGCAACCGCACCTCCAATCAAGACATAAGAATTGCTTTACGGCATTATCAGGGCAGCGGCGGGACATCCCCGGTCGAATTGTAGTTCTACCAACTATCGACACATATTTTAAGTCGTGGAATATGCATCGCTCTCCCTCTCACACAGGACATTTCATTTGAATCTAGTTGTACCCGACCACGCTATGTTGTGGCACAGTCAGAATAATTGGAACAAAAAAAGAGATTTTTTTTTATGTGTGTAGAGTAGCAAACGAGCTTGCCGGCCACCTGATGTTAAGGGGTCACCGCAGCCCATGGACATCCACATCCAACCCCAAACAAAACCCGAGTTCCGTTCGAGGTTGTATACGGATGCGTCTCTACTCCTGAGGACTATGATGGTCGCCTCGCTATGTGTGCCTGGCAAACGCACCTCTCCAACCGAAACACAACAACTGCTTTACGGCGGATTATGAGGACGGCGGTATTGCTTCCCCAGACGAACGATTGTTCTACCACCTGTTAGTATATTAGATATATATTTATTATTGTATCTAAATTCTTTGAATTCTCTCCTTACTCGCTGGCAATAAAACAAGTGTCTGAGTGCGCGCGGTCAGGGGGAGGAGATATAGTAACTAATAAACACATCGTGATCCATATCTGAGCGTGTGGTCAGCGTGGCTCCGAATAGTCCACGTAATTGTGAACCGTACTGGACAATTCCACTGCCGCATACCGACCCAGATGGACTCCATCATTATGATATACGGAGTATTAAAAGTTTTCATTTACCTATATTAAGGTAAT
Source organism: Phareas burnsi (assembly GCA_018249415.1). NCBI lineage: Eukaryota > Metazoa > Arthropoda > Insecta > Lepidoptera > Hesperiidae > Phareas > Phareas burnsi. The sequence goes on along the minus strand of DWKL01002822.1, from coordinate 6,845 downwards.
GAAACTGTTTGCTTCGTCATTTGTTTGTTCGTTCGTTCGTTTATTCATTCGTTCGTTTGTTTGTTTATTTGTTTGCTTGTTTAAACCAGTTAATCTCAAAAACTAGCAATCGGATTGGAAAAAATATTTTTGAATTATATAGGCTACTTATTAAGGTAAATTTTAGGTTGTGTAATATATAAGACATTCAGTTTGCACCGCCCTCTCTCCCACACAGGACACATGCTTGTGCGTGCAGTAAACAATAACAAAAAATCTTGTCGTCTAGGCAAGATATATACCATCATGCATGTTAGTTGAGGATTGTTGCGAAATAGTTTTTAACACATTGACTGCGGCAAACACACATATCGTGTTTTACTGTCCGCGCCACTTGTGCGGCTCGCACGCATACGGTGTGTGCAATGTACTGAACCACAACTGTTGTGTTACGCGCCGCACGGGTGGATTGTTTCGAATATTAGCCGCCGTAGTCAACATTTTAACTTTTATTGATAAGCAGTTGAATTATAGTTCGTTCGGGGAAGTACCGCCGCCGCGCTCGTAATCCTCCATGAAGCAAATTTTGTGTTTCAGTTGGAGAGGTGCGGTTGCCGGGCACACTTACAGCGAGGCGACCATCTTGGTCCTTAATGGTAGTGACACATTTACGTACAACCTTAGATAGAACTTTAGTTTTGTTTGAGGTTAAATATCAATGTCCATGGGCTGCAGTGGCCACTTAACATCAGGTGGCCTGCACGCTCGTTTGCTACTTTTTTTACTTAAAAAAAAGATCTCATTGCGAATAAATCTAAAACGACATAGCATTTAAATTAATACGTATCTACCGATAACATATTTTTGTGTGTGTGGACTCAGGTCACTAACGAGTGGTGTGTCTGAGTGTAGCCGCCACCATCGACACAATGAATGGGTCGCCACGGGGCACCGGACCACACAGCCGAACGCTGGGCTCGCTTTTGTTAATAAAGCCCTATAAATCAATTAATTTACCTCCAGAGGGTCCCGCACGCGAGCACTCCTAGGACAAGACAGGGTACATCTATTCCTAGGTCGGGACAGCGCATTCGTCTTTAGCATTGTTCCGATTTAACAGGAAAGCGGTACAAGATAGATAAATTGCCGAAATAAACTCAATTTGGGTTTATATAAATGAAGATTGATTCATTGAATATCATATTAAGGTTTGTATGTTTGCACAGTAGTAAACTCTACCAATTCGCACTTGGCCAGCGTGGTGGACTATGGTCGTTCTTCTCATTTCGAGAGGAGATTCGTGTCCTGTGGAACAGTGATGGACTGATGATGATGATGATGATGACGATGACAGCAGTAAAATATGTAAATTTATGTAAAGAAAAGCTCTTACAGACTAGTGTTAAGATTTCGATCTCTCATGCTGAGGTTCCGGTGTTCGAATCTCAGACACACATTCTTGATTTCCAAGTGACGTTATCATGGACATGGGTCACCTTTCAGAATGAGAAGGGTCAGGCCATAGCCCACCACTCTGGCCAAATGAGGGTTGATAGACTTCACACACCTTCGAAGACTTTACAGAGAATTAACAAATATGTAGGTTCACTTAGAATGTTTATTTTCATCTTTAAAGCAAGTAGTAATTCAGTCTCTCTAATCGATATAGGACTGCGGACTATTATCTCATACTCACATAACGAAAAATCAGAGATGCGTGCGGAATTGGAACCCCAGACCCGGAGCGTGAAGATTGGAATTATACCACTAGGCTATCACTCCTGCGTTCACCACCTGCGGTTTCGTTGGTGTCCATGGGCTGCAGTAACTACTTAACGTCCTGACGTTAAGTAGTTACTGCAGCCTTGCACGGTCGTTTTTGCAATACTTTAAACACAAGCAAAAAAATATAAAATAGACAAAGTGAACCGAACCGACGTATAATGGTCCTCATGATTTAAGACAGATACTTATCCTCGAGATAGCGATCGCTCAAAGGAATCCGCGAACCGTTGGTTGCGGTTCGTCCACTGATTGCGACTGGTTGACATTTGAATATGATGATTAGCGGTGAGGCAAATGAAAGTCTAACGAAATGTGTACCGGGTTCCGTGAGCTTCGCTCGAGTTCGCTCGATCACTAGACGATTAATTTTTAGGCTCCGTTCAAGCAAACGCGATTTTTTTATGTGATCTTTTTACATAGAAAACTAGCGCAGGGCACCTAATGATAAATGGTCACTGCAGTCCATGGACATCCACATCTAACCTCAAATAAGATTGTAGTCCTATTTGATAGTACGTAGATGTGTTACAACTCCTGAGGACTGACATTGTCGCCTCGATATAACGGCAACCACACCTCTCCAACCGAAAGATAAGAATTGCTTCTCTGCAGTTAAGCCAACCCGAGTTCGATTCAGTCTCTGTAATCGATATAGGACTGCGGTATCTAGTCAAATACATAATCAAAGGTACACATGTACGGTACACATATTGGATGAATTAATGGAACAACATTTAAAAGGCAAATCTTAGAATAGATTCGCCTACTTTTAAAAGTGGTGAATTGGACTTGTGTATTGAGGATTTGGTGTCGTCACGTAATATATTGTTATGTATTTATAAAAAAAATATTTCATTTCAATTCGATTGATGATCAGTGTGTTTATTGTCCGTTATTTTGAATCGGAGTTTGCTCTATAATCATACCAAGCTTGACGTATACGTTTCGTATATTGCCGTTTAATAATAAAGCAAAAACAAAAAAAACAAGTCAGAAAGAATGATACGGCTTTTAAAAATAAAACGCTTCTTGTACGGGGATTATTCTTCTGGTTTTTTATTTTTATCACATTTCGCGTCATTCACCTAAACTTAAATCAGATCTAAATAAATTAAGGTATAAATTTGCCATTTGAGAATCGATCACATCGCGTTAACAAGCCACACTTGAAACTAGCATACCATCAGGTCGCAAGAAAATATTCATAGCTTGAAAACATACAAGTGATTGGAAGTAACGTTTGCACGTACAGCCGACCTGATCTTAAGCGGTCATTGTAGTCCTGGCGATCTGGAACTAACTCCATAAAAAACAGGAGCCCTATTTAATATCGTATCTCGCCAATGCTTCGCCGCTTCGAAGGGTTAAGATAGAATGCCTCAAAAAGTTAATACACCTTACTGCGCTCTTCACTTTAGAACACAGCTGCGCCACGCTGCTGCTTCAGGCAATGAGTGTGACGACGGTGCCACTGCTGGCGTACGTCTAAAAGGTGCACCATCTTCGAACGACAGTTATCAACGACAAGACAAATCACGTTAACGGGTAATCCGCCTCCGCTGTAAAATCCCGTTGAATTGAACAGATCCTAACCCTGATACGCGCGGCGGGCCGGCAATAAGCAGTTACTTATGTACTCACAACCCTACTCACCTACATTTTAAATATTTTCTCCCCCCACAGGTTCCGGATTCCACGAAATCTAGATAAGTAAGTAATTAAGACATAAACACTATTTTTCATACGGCAGGCGTTAGCATTAACGTATCCGAAATAATGTGTCCCGTTAAAACCGTGTTACGAAACGCAAAACTTTAACGGAAAAGTTCTGAGACGCGCATAAATTAAAATATCAAAGTGGTACAAGCGAAAACAGCTTGGAATTTTTTATTTGTTTTGAGCGATTATTTTTATTATTTTTGCATATAGGAGATGCATTATTCGTACTTACCTACTGTCTGTAAATTTTTATAGCATAGAAGTAACAGACAATGATATAGTCGAACTGATGATAAATGGTCACTGCCGCCCATGGACTGTGGCTGTAATCAACTCAAAACAGGTTTGAAGTCCCATCTGAGCTCTACCTCAAATGCAATGACACCCCAGAGGACTAAATTGGAACGTCTCGTATGAGTATTTTTCTCTTGCCACATTTACCATATCAAAGCACAGAAAAAAATGTCACAACTGTTATAAGATAGGAATTGGAGTGACGGTGGTGCCTCCGGAGTGGAACTACGCAGCGACCCACGTGAGTTATGTTGTCAGGTGGTCGATGGCCTTATTTCCCATCATTCTTAGAAGAAACCCGAGCCCAGTAGTGGGACAATACAGGATCCCTAAATAATCAGTAAAATAGCGAATCGCTAACGATTATGCATTAAGGTGTAGTACATTTTTTTTCACAGATCAATTATTATAGAAAACATTTCGTATAACAAAATTAAAGTAACCAGTAATTATTACTGAGTAACCAGTAATTAATTTAAAAATTACATCTATTTCATATTTTTACAAATTTCTGTTGAAAAGCTTCAATTTCTGGTAAAATTCTCGAATCAATTAATATAGAGAACGTAAAAATTATTTCAAATAATTTATAATTTATATATCTCTATATTCGCATTACTCTGTGCCCTTATCAGACGCGATCGTATTGCGTAAATTTGTCGGTTAATTACACGATCTCGTCTTGCGCAAGCGCATCGGCTGCTACCGTTTTAATTGAACTTTTAAAAATCACCTTAGTCGACGTGTCTCACTGTATATTGGTTAGCGATCAGGAATGGAAAATATTTCTGTAAACACCATATCAATATATGTGTGTCACAGTATATTTTGTTATATTGTATTTTTAATCAACTTATTTTTTTAATATTTTAATACCGCTATTGGAGAATACTTTAAGCATTAAGTCCCGCCATTTGAACCGCTAAGATATAATAAATGAATAAATATTTTGAATGACTTGTCTTTGTAATCAAAATCACTTTCCAAGGTCATCATCTTTGAAACATCTGAACGGTAAAATTAATAGAAGCGTTAAGATTTTTGTTTTTACCCAAATGACTATATGATAAACCAGATGTTTCTTGGGTAAACCGCCACATATTCTACATAGAACTTGAAAATCTGAACCTCGTACTTTTATGTTAGAAAAGCAGCAAATGAGCGTCTAGGCCACCTGACTTATGTGGTCACTGAAGCTCATGGACAGTCACATCTGACCTCACACAGGATTTAAGACCTGTCTGCGGCCGTACGTAGATGCATTACCACCCCTGAAGACTAAGCTCATCGCTCCGCTTGTAAGTGTACTCCACAATTACACCTCTCCAACCGAAACACCAGAATTGATTCGTGACAGATTTTGAGGGCCGCGGTAGTAGCTCCTCGATCAAGCTGCCTCGCTACTACCACATATGAAACCTACCTATTGACAGTTGATGGTTATTTCGATACACTCTAATTTTTTATATTATGTAACGAGTACTCACGATTTGCGGTTTTTGAATTGCCTATATTTCCATATATCAAAAACCCCAAATCGTGAGTACTCGTTACATAATATAAAAAATGTATAATTTCCGCGATAATATTAGCTTAAAATCATACACTCTCTAATTCTCTCGTTGTGAAACAACTCCCTAATATCCCGTGTGCCCTGATTTTACTCCGAACATGTAAATCAATGGATAGTTGCAGTCATTTATCGCAGATTTTATATTCTTTAATATTAAGTATTTGTTAACATTCAATATATTAACGGTTACTGGGGAAAAACGGATCTGACAGTTACTTATGGATAACGATAATTAAGGTAGATACTGACTGGGACCACATTCATGTAATGTAATCATTTAGAATTTAATTTTAAGTATTACGTTATGTGGTACTCTCAATGCTAGATATACAGACTAGAGGAATGATCGCTTGTAACAGACCGGCTTCGGAATGTCCCCATAAACATCTCTATGTAATCTTAAAATCGGTTTAGATGTGTCCTCATTTATTTTTTATAACTAATCCTAACGATAAGGTTGACGGGCCACCTGATGGAAAGTGGTCACCGTGGACCTGGTGTGGACATTTACAACACCAGAGGACTCACCGTGCTTTGAAGGGCAGCTCTTTTTGCATCTTTCTTAAAAAAACCTCATGTCATAGCGCACCGGAAATACCTCACACACACACAACCCATCAGATACAAACCAAAAATTATAAAAGGCTTGTCGTACAAATGTTGGTAACATTTAAGACATACATCTTATTGGTACGTATAAATTTAGCATATTCATTGCATTGTTCAAAGTTGTAACATTACTCGACTCAAATGCGAATGTAATTTCCAAGCTTTACATTACACGCGAATGCCCTCAGTCGGTACCGAGTTTTATAGATGTCAAGTGCAGTTTAATTTGTAATTGTGGCACTGGGTAATTAAAAATACGAATTTCGTCGTTTATAATAAATAGATCGTTAATGTTCGATTTTTAAAGTAATAATTGTTAAATTTATGCGTGCTGCTCCTAGGCCGTACATGTAAGGTAATTAAAAAATCGTGTAAATTTATCACGACATAAAACTTTTATATACGATTTTAAAATTATGTCGTCGCGCGCGGAACCGATACTTTTTAATATGACGCGGGAAATCATAACACGTTAATTATATATCAATATTTCGACAATATAATATAAAATTTAATGTATTCGCTTTTTCAAGAATTAATGTTTATCGAATTATTTTTTTTTACTGCCTTCTAGTAGGTAATTAAAGCATTAAGGGCATAAACTACTACCTTGACCTAACTTAGCACTTAGCAGTTATTAGAACTATATTTCAGCCGGGGAAGTGCAAGTATCGCCATAATCCGACATGAAGCAATTCTTGTATTGGATAGATGTGGTTGTCAGGGGCACTTACAGCGACGCGACCATCTTAGTCCTCAGGAGTAGTAACGCATCTACATACATACGACCTTGGATAATACTTCACTCTTTAATAAGTGGTAGAACAATCGTTCGTCTGGGGAAGTACCACCGCCGCCCTCATAATCCGCCGTGAAGCAGTTGTTG